>VZTO01021303.1:4434-64842 GCA_013400615.1 Syrrhaptes paradoxus
ATAACTTAATGCAATTAACCTCTATTTTTTGAAACTCACTGAGTTAAAGAACCTGAAATTCCTTTCTCCTCTGATTTTAATGGATTAGTTGACTTGTCCTACTTTAAAGTAAAACTGTGTATATAATATGGTCATAATTGCAAATTTTTTGGTTGTGTCTACTCATTTAATTCTTAAGTATTCATTTGGATAAATTAATATCTATATTCTTCTATAATATTTTAGTTGAGATGAATGATTACATGTCTTATGTGCAGTTTGCCCTCTGCCTATAACAATGGGGAAAATGTAGGATTTTAGAGTTTAGGTTTTACAATTTGCAAAATTTCAAAAAATGCTGACTGTATTCACTTCAGAGGCTTAGCTGTATACATCACTGCTATCATTGCCAATTAATAGCAGCTCAGGACCTTGCAGTTTGCCTTCTCATCATAGGAAATATCATGCTCAGTCTCTGGCTCAACCCTCCGTGTTAAGCAATACAGCTGGGCAGGTATGTTAAAATGCTGCTGCAACTGGAGCACCAGAGGGTGACAGGAAAAGCCCAGTCTTCCTAAGGCAACAAGTCGTGTTCAATGTGTCTGAGTTCAAACCAGAAATCCTTGAAGAGCTGTAAGGGCAACAGCTTTTTCATGCTATTGTGTAACTCAAAGACTGGATAGAAAATGTTAATGTTCCTGGGGTTTTGGCATGAAAAGAAGCAGGAAGTATTTTGATAATGCGGCTTGTATGCCACTGCCTTTGTCAATACTCTGTTTCAAATCCTTTAAATAGATGCTTTCAGCCACTGTCTCTTGTTCAGCATCATGCACTTTAGCAAAGCATAGAGTATTAAAACACAATAAATGTTGTTTGCTTGACTGTGTCTTAAATTGTTTAATAGAGTGCATAGAATCTATAAGAAGAAACAGTGTGCTGTTGAATATCAAAGGAGGGAAAGAATGGATTTAGGTCTGAATTGTACTCATGCGCAGGCAATCACCCAGACAGGACACAGACACTGTCACAGAAATTCAGACAAAGGTACATTTAGCCTGCTATTTTTTCTCTGCTGGTGATTAGCAGCTGTTACCTTCAGAATCAGTTGAGAAAGATCTCTCAGCTGTCAGGTTCACACCCCCAAACAATATTCAAATATTTCTGATGCCTGAAGAGGTCAAAAGCATGTTGATAAAGTCTCAGGAGTTCCACTACATTAGTACACCCCCAAACTAGCAAGGGGATTAGGGAGATGAGCTAAAACCTGCTGGCATGGCAGTCATCAATAGCTGCAGCTTTCTCAGCTCTGTCTGGGATGGTGCCAGCCACACAATACGGCTATCACAGCCTAGCCATTATCTTCATTGCTTGTTCACCTGTGAAACCAGTTTGTGGCTTCAGATGGGGCAGGAATACCAGGACAGCCTTGTATAGGTCCTTAGTGGGATGACTGGAGTTTCTAGAAGGACAACACTGCTCCTACAGAAATGTCCCCTGCTGCTACACATCCACAAATGATGAGTGTGACTGTTGAATTACAGTGCGCCATTTGACCAGCGTGTTACTAGAAGTAGGATTAGAATGAAGGTCTAACATTTGTAATGACTCTCAGAGATCATGTAACTCATTTCTCCGGGGAATCAGAGGTATCACTGACAAATCTCTCTATTTTACCTGTTAGTAGTTATTAAGACAGTTTAGGGAAACAGCGTCTCTTCTCTGTGTGTGTTGGGACAGTATTTATATATACGGTGATTCTGAGTAGTCCTGCCTCAAGGACAGAGTTACATTCCCTGGTGGAAGGATACGTTGCCATGTGAGATATCACAAGTTTGGTGTGTTTGCATTTTCGTTTCACTTTCTCACTCATATCTTCATTCGGCCTCAGGACAAGCACAGTATTACATTTAAATTGCAGATTGACATAGCAGCAATTTGTTAGTTAACCTAAAAGAAGAAGGTATGATGCTTTAGCTCATAACAAGGATGTGATTCCTAGCGGAACAAAACCCGACACACTTTTAACTGGCTTGTTTACACCTTCAGCACTGCTGTTTCAACAGCCACGCTCTCTGCTATCTCATGTTAATTGGAAACCACAGCCAGAAGGTATCAAGTGTCATCGTAAATTGCTGGTTGTTGAATGACAAATGTGAAACTGAATCACTACCTTAACCGCAGTGTAGTAAGAAACACAGCACCTAGCACACAGACCTGTCACTCCTGCAACTCCAGATGAAAGGAGGAATATCCCCCGTAAAACACTGCACTCTCCTGTTGTCCCTGGGGATTTCTAAAGAGAAGCTGGGGATGCTGTGGTTGAAGGAGCAGCAGTAACACAGATGTGCTGGTTACCAGCTCTCTGTACTGCCTAACTACTAACTGTAATGTGGCAAAGCAAACAACTCTCTTAGTTAATAACTAAGATACAACCTGACTCTTAAGGATTTACTCCCTCCACTTCACTTTGCACCTTGGTGTCCATTTTTCTGCTTTTTCTGTCTACTTGTCACCTCTGGTACCTGTCCTTTTCAGCCACCTTAAAGTGTTACCCCATCATCAAACTCGGTCTTTCAAGCATTTTACTTCACACTTTCACTGCCTTATTTTTGACTACAATGCCAGCCTTCGGTCTTCTGTTGGCTACTGACTTAGTGTTCATTTTTAGGTGTCTCTTCATTTTTCTCCAAGTGTTAAATCTCTGGGTCATCTTTCAGCCCCCTTAAATCGGCACTTCTGTCACTTTTGTGCTTCTGAAATCCTGACTTGAATACTGGCATCTCTTTATGACAGTCGTTTTTTGTCTTTTAATTGTTATTCTTCTATCATCCTAAAACTAAAGCAGGAAAACCCTCTTCTGAGCTCTGCATTCCAAATTTAATCCTTCTTTAATATCTTTAAACTAATCTGAGGTGCACTATAGTCTGTCTCACTAGCACTGCGGATTTCATTGTTGTGATGCTTTTCTTATTCCTTTCATCCCATCCCACCTATCACTCCTCTGTTTTTGAGGCTTAAGTTAAAATGCAGCACTCATTTCATGGGCTTAGTGGCTTTTGGTCAATCCCCACAGCCCTCCTTCCTGTATCCACAGAGAACCTTTTTACCAGACTGTTGCAAATGTCACGTCTGCATCTTGTCTCTCTTACACAATAAGATGAGGGAATGTGTTGTTCCATATTTGTTAAGCCTTGTGCACCTCCCCAAACTATATAAGAAAATCTAATATTTATCTATTATTCAAAGGACTGGATCTCCAATCCCCTTGGTTCACTTCAATATAAATGCAACAGAAAATGCTCAATATATTTGCTTTGCCAGGATGAGAAAAATAGTATTTTATTTATTTTATTAAATAAACAATGTTTTTCAGGAATACCATACTTTGGAGTATAGCAATACTGCATTAATTACCACCCCAGCCTTATTTCCTTCAATCCTCCCAATGAACTAAGGGAGAGTCACTGAAGTACTTTTGCTGTTTCTGATGAAACAAATACTTTGAGAATTTTTTCAACCTCAGATGAATTTGTGCAGTTCACAATTAGTTCTGTTATGAGAGTTCTCTTTCCCTCCTCGCATTTGCTTGGATATAGGTGTGTCCCTCAGCACAGGCTTGCACACTTGTGGTTGCACACAATGATGGTAAAAGAGCAGCTGCAAGTCTCCAGCTGCTGCAACTTCTTTCTCTAGCTCTCTTTTTATTTTGACCTCTTTAATAGCTGTTGTTAGCATCTTTATTGAATCAGCAGTGTCATTGCAGTAAGTTTTCCACATGTTTCTCTCCTGGCTGTGCTGCCATGCTAATCTGCTTTCTGCAATGAAGATGACTGGAAGCCATCTATCCACTCTGCGCAGCACTCCAGGGTCTTGCAAAACACATCGGGGAGAATCTTTATTTAAACATTGCCATAAGTGCAAAATGAATGTCATACTTTTCACAGAATAGCCTTGACTAGGTTCACTTTCTGAAAAGCTCTCTGTGAAATCTCACTACTTGCTGAGGGAACAACAAAGTGTTTTCTGGGGAAAGTAAACAGAAGATAGGGAGTCATCAAACGCTAGGAAATTAATCATAACTGGATTTTCCTAGCTAACCGACAATTCAAAAGTATTAGTGCTTTTGCAGAATTTCTGCACCTGTACACCTTATTTTTATTTGTTGTGCAGTAAGTTTGATTCAGAGCCCTTTGGTGTCAGTAAGATGACTTGTAATCAGTGAATACAAGATGAATCTTCATAGAATAAAAAAATTATTACAGTCTTGCAGTTAGGATGAAATTTTTCCAAAGCAGATTATTTGAAAGTGGGTCACTGTAAAGTTCGTTGCATTCTCTTCAGAAGAATTTAAGACATCTACTTCCAAAGACAAGATGCTGTGCTAAGGTGGCCTCACTCCAATTCAGCACTGCAAAAACCTCACTAGATTTGTCTCAGGACTGCTGGCTCTGCCTGTCTCTCTGTTTCTGATCACAACCTGGGTTGAGATGCTCAAGAAGACACATTACCATGTGTATCATTTTACCTGTCAACCTCCACACCTATTGTAAGAGTGGAAACTTCTTTAGGAAGAGTTATGCCAGGGAAATTTTTCTACACATTCTGCAGCACAGTGTTTAAACTTTTAAGCCTATTACTCATTATTAGTTTGGTGGATGGGTTCAGTATCTCATGACTAGAAAGTTATCAGCACATTTTACTAGGGACAAGGACAGATACTAAATATATGTCATGCCATGCTAAAGAGTGCAATGTTGCATTGGCAATTTACCTCAATGTGTTTTTAACAGTACTGAAAGAGTCACACGGTATGCTTCAGGTCTTAGACCTCAAGATTATTTACTCTTTTTATATGGAGTCACACTAGATGTAAAAGGAAAGCAGTAATCAAAGGAACAGAAATCAAGCTCAGGACTCTCCTGTTCCCTGCAAAGGAAACTCTAGGACTACTTTTACTTTTCTGCAGACTCTTAGTTTCCTGGTCTCTGAATTTCTACAGGAGGAGAAGGTTTCAATTCCCTCAGGCTATGAAAGCCCTGAAACCCTGAGCTCCAACTTCTTGGCCAAGTGCTTTGGCTACCAGACACCGTAGTCCTGTAGGCCTCTTCTGTTTTTAGGAAAATGTTCCTGATTCAGATTTTTCAGTGAGTCTTAGTGTCCATCCAGGAGTGTGCTCCTAGGTAGGTGATTTGAGCAGGCACGAGCACCTCTGCTGCTTTCCTGACTGCTGGTGTGCTTAATGCTTCCTACCAGCACCTCTGCATTCGTCACACAGGCTTTCCTAGTTTGTGCCAAGCCACCCAGCCCTCCTTAGGCACTGCATGAGGAAAACACATCTTTAACTCTGGCCTTCGAATGCTGGTGTGTGGTGCCTAATTCGGAGGTTAGGTCTGCTTGCACAGGATGTCTGTCTTCACACTGGCTTGTGGAAGAACGAGAAAGTGTACAGCTGGTGATATTGCATTGCTCGGAGAACTGAGCCCCTGTGCCTTTCTTCTTCTCTATTCAAGGCTGAGAAAAATTAGGCACTTGCTCATGGTCTTGGGTGTTAGAGGAGGGAGAAACCTGGGCTGATGCAGCACAGAGCAATTAAAGAAAAGAAATCTGTCCAGCCAGCCTTAGGCACGCCGCTAACTTTAAATGTACAGATCTGTCCCATTTAACTCAAAGTTAATGAGAAGCTGAAAATTTTTGTGTTGGGGAAAAATTAACCATGCACTTGAATGTTTTCCTAAATTAAAACACTGACTATGGTTTTCTTCAGTAAAAGATGAACCTGTTGGAGGAAGCCAAATGTTAGCCTATTCATAGTGGAACATTTAATGTGATCGATGAAATGACGCACATTAAGATCAGTGGCAAAACTGAGAATATATTCTTACTTTTTACTTACACCACAGTTATATCTTGCTTTTGTAAAACCCCGTGAATTCTGGTAGTAATTTCTAATAGCAATTAATAGTAGTTAATGTAACAGCTATACAGTATTAAATAAGTAGCCTGTATGAAAGGTATCATAATTTTCATCATAATAAGATGTGACTGTAATGAGTTTTCCTACCCATCTTCATTATTGTATGATTTGGTAACTGCTTGATGTAGAGTTAATTTCCAAAGTATATGTATTAAATCTTGTCATTCAAACAAATGGAAGTTATAAAATGGAGACTTAACACTGTTTTTTGGCCAGGAGTTTTTACAACACTTGCGAGATTCTTTATGACAGATATAAAGACATGTTACTAAAATACTTTGTCTTTCTGAAAACCCGTCACAGTCTATAAATGTCTCCCAAAATAATGCTGAGAGCATTCTAATATTGCCATCCCAAATATATACATTTTTTTCCTTGTCTTGAAACAAACTGTAGAAAATCTTTGGTTTCAACTGTAAGGAATAAGTCACCCCTAAAGGGAGATATTTGTCTTCCATCTGTTTAGGGGTTGTTTTTTGTTTCTTTTTTTGTGCTTCTAGTCTATTGATTTTTTAACTAGCTTTTTCTTTTGAAGAAACCTTATTCAACCTTCTTTCTGAGTTTTGAGTATTCAAGCAAAACACAAAGAACCAGCAAAGTACTAGCAAAAGGATTAGAATAATTTAGAAATATAAATTAGTCCTCTCACTCTAATGGAAAATCTGCTAGCAACGAGTTGATGTCTTTGTTCATATTGTGTTATCCCTCAGGTAGTTATTAATTTACATTGCTGTGTGCATGAGCATGAACTTCCGAACTTCATCGTCTTTGGTATTCCCTCAGCACAGACCCCGCTGCCTGCTGATGATGTCTGTCACTCTTAACATGCTGAGGGTCACCTGCAGTTTGTGATGACATCTTTCATTCTGCTGAAGATCACTTCATCTTCTGGTAATATATTGTGACTCAGGATCAAAAGCAAAAAGCCTCTACAATAAATTGTTTTCTGTTATTTCTATTCAATACCTTAAGCCACTTGCATATTTTGTGCTTTATTTTCCATTCATCATTCCATTTTACAAAAATGGCTTTGTTTTCAGCCACAGGCATGGGTAAAATGCACATATTTCATTAACGCTCTGTAGGCTCTTTAGTTTAGTACTAAGGCATAGTTTGGTAACTGAAATGAAAAATAACATATCCAAAATATTCTGTTGAGCTGAAACCGGTAATAAATATGCTGCTATTAACAGAAAAGACCAGTAATTTTGGGAAACAAATGTAGTAAATCGCAAAGAGTCCAACTTCCAGCAGCTGCCTAGCACTCTTTAGGAAAGCGCAGATTTCTTAGCTTCAACTTACAAGGTAGATCTAGCCAGGCAGAAACACTGATCCAGACTGCAGTGCCTTCTCTCCTGCCTGAGGCGAGACCAAGAAAGCTTCACAGAGCGATCACCTCTGATCCCCCTTCCTTCTCCAGACTGACTGTCAATACTAGTGTTAGTTCAGTGTTTCATTGCTAAGACTTGAAAGGATTCCCAGAATGTTTATCTTACAAAAAAGTGTTACTGTTTGGGGAATAGATATTGTAAGATGTAAACTGGCCAGGGAAGACACATCATTTTAGGGAACACACTGATTATAGGGAAGTACCTGAGAATTCTTGGCCTCAGTGTTTTTCACCTGGGGAAGGCTGTGGAAAATACCATATTTTCTTATCACTTTTTTTGTCTTTTTTTAAGGCTAAGAGAATAAGCAGGGCTTTGAATGATGGGGCTGGGGGGGGGGGGAGGGGGTAAAAGGAAAGTTCAAACAAAGAAGTCTGGAGAAATACAACTTTAATATACAGTAACTAATCAAAGCCAAGGGAACCAGAATTTTAAGAAAAGGCCTTTGTGAAAGAGCACTGAGTTTGAACACCCACGATTTGCTCAGAAAGGGGACTCAGGCACAACAAGCACCAGGTGAAACCAATACGAATTAGTTCTCCAGTTGCTGGGTCTTCCAGGTGAGGCAAAGGCCAATCAAGGGCAGGAAGGCAAAATAAAAGGGGTTAGCAGCCTTTTCTCTGTTTGGTGGTTTAAAAAAGCTAGCAAAAAGAGAAACTATAGCATTCATGATCCTTTTCTGTAGAGAAAATCCAGACGGAGTTAGTTCTGGAGAATGATATTCCACTCTAAGGTAAGCTAATGAAATGCTTTTCTGGTTTAACTGTGTAGCTTATTTTNATCGCTAAGGCTGCTGCCTCTTGCCTTATACTGTTATTATCTGGGGGAGTAGAAGGGGGTGTTCTTTGACAGTAGGGGTTGGGGGGGGGGGGAGGGGGTAAAAGGAAAGTTCAAACAAAGAAGTCTGGAGAAATACAACTTTAATATACAGTAACTAATCAAAGCCAAGGGAACCAGAATTTTAAGAAAAGGCCTTTGTGAAAGAGCACTGAGTTTGAACACCCACGATTTGCTCAGAAAGGGGACTCAGGCACAACAAGCACCAGGTGAAACCAATACGAATTAGTTCTCCAGTTGCTGGGTCTTCCAGGTGAGGCAAAGGCCAATCAAGGGCAGGAAGGCAAAATAAAAGGGGTTAGCAGCCTTTTCTCTGTTTGGTGGTTTAAAAAAGCTAGCAAAAAGAGAAACTATAGCATTCATGATCCTTTTCTGTAGAGAAAATCCAGACGGAGTTAGTTCTGGAGAATGATATTCCACTCTAAGGTAAGCTAATGAAATGCTTTTCTGGTTTAACTGTGTAGCTTATTTTGCTTTCAGGAGGAACAAGTCTGACTGGGAGATTTGACTGCCTTCCTAATTAATTTTTACTCCTTTACAAATTTTAATTCTCTTTTGTGCTAAAGTTGCGGGATTGGCTCTTCAGTGTTGTTAGTTTGAGTAAGAAATACCTGGTTGAGTATGTGGCAGTGTGTAAATATGTTTACATTAATGAAAGGTGATTTCAGTCCTAATATTGGGAGCTATTATGTAAGATATGCTTTACCATTTGTTGTGCATGGGAAGGGCAGAAGCTACTAAATGCAGGGTATCTGCATGGTCCTTCCTACTAGAAAGGTCACTTTGCATGTATCTTTCACTTTTTTGTTTTCTAGCTCCCTATCTTCTGTTTCATGCAAAGTTTGTTTTTTGGAACTGAATATGCTGGGGAATTCCTTATAAGGAATGAGGAAGAGCATGGATTGATAGTGCACATCTCTAGTCAGGTTTCAGTCAAGTTCTGGACTTAAAATCTCTGGATGGAAATGTGTGCTATTATGAAAAGTTTTTTCTACAGAAACAGCAGCAACTTTATATCTTGTCTCTTGAGGTGGGACTGTATGTTGATTTTCAAAGTTTGTTAAGATATTAAGCTTTAATCCAGAATGAAGCACGCTAATACATATGTTTTCTCTTAATCATTGGGATGTATCTGAGTTGGTGTTGAAAGCATTTAATCTGCACTTTTGGAGTCATCTCTCACGGTCTCATGAAAACTGGGTCAAATTCACATTTTAGCAGCATTGGAATGATTTCTCTTTGTGTAGGAGGATAGTGGTCTATTTTGGAGGTATCTTCCACGGCTGAGGAGCTGATAAAGTACCAAAGGTGTTTTCTTAACAGAGCTTGGATTTCGCCATCCATTTGTGTAAGGAGAATTTATACCTTTTCTGAAATCTGCCATGAAGTAACACTTCTAAAGAAGTGGCAAGGATCTTTGAGCACTGATTTAAAGAAGTAGGTACTTCAGCATTTGAAATAAGGAAAAACATCTTTCATTTCTGGCAAAAAACACATCTTGGAAGTGCATGGTGCTTTGAACTGAACATGTATGCTGGCTTCAGTGAACACACACAACCAGCTTTGCTGCAGAACAGTCCTTAGCTTTTATAGCTGTGACAATGAACCTATGATGTTCTATCAGTAAAACTTCCCTCTGTTTTCTCTTTTTTAATAAATCTTTTCATTACTTTTCTCAAGTAAAATACTTTTTGCAACTCTTCTGTATCCAGGACGAAGTGAAATGAAAGAGAATTTTCTATACAGCCATACTGGGTTTTGCTGGATAGTGGCAAGAAATGCTATTTGTTTTGGATGTCGCATGTGGTAATGCATGACTGCTTACAATAAGTAGATACAAATTTATAAGCTCTATTGATTGCATCGCTTGTCTCTACTTTTTGTTTTGAGTTCTTTTCTGCTTTACTTTGCTATGATGAACTACAGATACAACTGGCTCCAAAACAGAACCTAAGGTTAAGACTTGGAAGTGCCTGCAAGCTTAGTCATAGAGTTACAATGCTGACTAGGGAGGAAACTTACATGGAGATAGTGTAGTAGGGGCAAAGAGAGACCTCTGAAAATCTTTGAAGAGCTAATATGGTAAAATCTCTTCCCTAGCAGCATCAGTGAGCCTCTCTTGTACTTCTGTATACCATAAAATCCTACCTTGTCTTGGAGTCCAATATACTGTCGGTAATAATGTGGCTTTGGTTAGTATGGCTTGTCTTTCTAGTATTACTGCTCCTCCTCTTGCTTTCCACAAAAATACTAACATTTCTGGCTAACTTGCTACTTTATAAAGGGGTAGGTTGGTTTTGTGAAGAAGGCTATTAAGGAAGAGTGAAAGGCAGTTCATGCTTCTTTGTGTGAATTAATGAAACAGCAGTATGTAAGTTCTTAAATTCTTGTTTCTCTACAAATCCCCCTCCAACAGTACTTATCCTGCTTTATTCCCCTAAAGATGAGTCTTTCACCATTAAAAAAAATCTTGTTAAAACTGGCATTAAATATCACATCTGCAAACTTTGTAATAAAGTAAACGGACTGGCCATAAAATCTTGTTTCTGTGTGATATCCTGCATTACTGTTTTGCTGAATCCCATCATATTTCTGAAGCAATACCTGCTGTTCTCAGGTAACACTTGCTGTTACCAGCTCCACGCTAGGCGAGCTAGCGTAGGCATGACTGAGGATATTGGCTGGACCAGGCAGTGGGAAGGAGGAATGCCCGCTGTAAAGGAACTGACCTGCAAGCATACTTTTAACCATGGCTCATTCTTTAAATAACCTTGTGCTCTATTGCCTGCTCAGCTACTGGTACTGTGGCATGAGCTGTGGCATTGGAGCACAATCCCACTTGAAAATATTTATCCTTGCAATACCACTGTGAAGTTGGGAATTTCTTTTCTCACTGTTCATGCAGGGTAAGACTAAAAGTCCTTCCCTGTGCTGCTCTGCTTGCAGGCATGCTATGACACAAAACTAAACCCAAATTTTCCAAGTTTTTTGGAACCAGTTATGGTTCCCAAAAAAACAAGGAGCAACTTTGCTCTTTTTGTTGCTGTGCTCTAGATGATAAATGTCTGGCAGGCTCTTCTTAATGCCATTAATCACTTATTTCCCTAAACTCAGTTCAGTGCCATGTCATACACAGCAAAGCCATGGCCAGAATGCTATACAGCAGTAAACCACTATATATATATATTTTTTATATTGGCAGGGGAATGAATCTCCTTTCCCTGGTTTACAAGTATGTTTTTCTGCCTTTACTTCCCACAACATGGTGGCTAATGCAGAACTGTTTTACTGTAAATGAGACACAGATATTATATACAAAATATGGCACGCATAGGAAGATGCAGGGCCATCAATTATAGGTGACTCTTCATGCAGACAATGTATTGGTGTAACATAGCAGTAAAATGAAGTACAAAGTATTATCAGTTCTCTTGTAAATTCTGGATTAATTTAATCCCAGATGGTAACAGGAATATATATTGCCAGAATTACCCCTTGTCCTTTCTTGATGATTAATAACTTATCTGCTTTCCTTTCACTCTGGAGTAAAGCAATACTAATAACTTAAATAATGGGAAGTTTCCTGTGGAAGCACTACTTGCAAAGCAAAGATTCAGTTGTTTAATAATATTGTGGGCAATGCCAAATGGAGTTTGGACTTACTGGAAAGTTCAGGACCTCTGAGAAACTTGACTTTAACACCTTGCATGTATCTATATATATACACACACAGATTCCTCCTCTGAATTACCTGTCTGGTGGTTTATTTAAAAGGCTGTAGTGATGTGAAAAAATCTTACTGGACATTGAGATATAGTGTCTGGGAGAGAAATTTACTGTCCAGATGAACAAAAATCAATGAGTAGCTTCAGATGGAAGATAAGGTTAAAGCTGCTATGTTCCACTTGTTGAAGTCATAGGATAAAGCTTAATAATCTGGTTGTTCTAAAACCATCTTTTTTGTGTCTTGAATAATTGATTTTTGGGGGAGAAGCATGTCTACTACTGTTTAGGACTTTTTCTGCTCAGATTTAGGGCCCTAATATTCTGTGAAGTCAGAATTTCACTATATTAGCGCTCCTGGCTGTGGAGAAAACAGGAATTGAATGCAGCTGGTTCAGTATCTGCCTCCCAGCAGAGCGAGGTACCTGCCACCTATGTGTCACCAATTTGGGGGGGGGTGGGGGGGCGTGGCGGTGGCGTGCTGCTGTTGTAGCTGACAGAGGGATCAATGCCAGGACTCTCAGCTGGATCTAATTGATTTTGAGAAGAGAGGCTCTAACTGACTTTTTTATTTCTTTCTTTTTTTTTTTTTTCCTGAGCCAGTCTAAGGTCCTGTTTTTCTGAAAGTGAGTTAAATGACTTGCATTGTCCAGCAACAAGACAGTGTGTCTTACAAGACGTACTCACCATATAGATAACCCAAGGGATCATCTTCATCTAACAAAGATCAACGGGTTTGTTTCTTCTCCGATACTTAGGTGGCACCAATAAGTACTATCAGTGACTGTCGTTGAGTAGGGTTAACTACCCTGGGGAGAGAAGTGACGAGCCTAGAGCAGTTTTGACTGTCTAGAATTTACATTAAAGGTCGACTGGACTGGGTCAGAAGGTATGATGCACTAACCTCTTAAACTGAATGAGATTATCATAAATTACTGGTCACAGTATAAATGTACTCTACTTGGCAAAATACGTCACAAGGCTGAAGTGAGACAGATCACCCTGAGCCAGGATTGTATTTTCGTTTAAAACATTCTGTAACGCTGCTTTTACTTTTCCCCTCTTCACATTTAGAAAAGTCAGGGACAGGGATTGGGAGATCTTACCAATTACCGAGTAAATGTAATGCTGCTTTACTTGTTCGTCTAAGGGATAGGGAAATGCTTTGTATTCACACAATTCTGTAGGGAGGACCCCTACAGAATTATATAAAATATTTTTCTGTTAAAGAGCCATAAACTTATCCCATTTCTTTCAGCTGGGAGTATGTCTCCATTCTGTTACTAAAATGGTTCTGTTGTGTCATTTATCAACTCTGCAGTGCATGAATCATTTATCGTGGATTTCTATGTGGTCTGAATTTCTTAGACACCGCATTTTGTACCCTATTTTTTCAATGCTGCTTACAGGTGCTATTTTGAAGTCACACTTATTCTTTCAGAACTTATTTTGAACAGGCTTCTGAAAGGATCCATGCAGGTGTGAGGCTTGCTTGATATGACTATCTACTACTGATTCTCTCCCCATATTTCATGTCCTATTGATGCTTCTGCTAAACTAACAATGGATCAATGGATATATAATTTTATCAGACCTAAAGGAGAGTAGAGAATAATGGGAAATAATAGCATGCATTTAAGGTTCAAGAAACTGCTCATTAGTTGAGTTTTTTCTTTGCAAGTCTAACATTTTATAACAAAGGGATGTGATTTTAAACAGAGTGCCCGTTGTGGTTTCCAGGTGGTAATAATGCCATCTGTCGTGGTGTTATAGGTGGTTGTAGTAAGGTTTCTGGCCTTTTATATTTTAATTGTTTATCCCAAAAGCCACACATCCCCTGGTATCTGCTAGTCCTCAGTCTCATGGCACTGTGTGATTTCTTCTGAAGCCTCTGGCTGGGAAGTAGCCAAGTCTGAATTCCAGATTTGAGCCACACTGAAATGGTTGGGAAGTTTTATGAAGGAAACAAGTGCTCCAGACAAATAAAAATAATAAAGCTAGTCAGTTCAGCCCAAAACAACTCTCCAGAAGCTGCATGCTCCTTTGAAAACTCAAATATTCAGTCTTTTCATGCGAGTATCTACCTCATATTGACCTTGTTGCTAATGTCTGTACTTGGCAACTTTGACCATGCTTGGTTATACAGTTGTGGGGTTTTGGTTTTTGAAACGGTGTCTAAAATTCTTTTCAAGACCTTGTATTGAAGTTGTATCTAAACAGAATAGAAGGTGGCCAGTCTACAAGTTTGTTCCCTTTACTACTGAAGACTTGGTTCATCAGATTCCAGGCTGAACAAAGTCTCTTGGAAAAGCAGAAGACCAATTAAATGGATCTTTTTGCTTCTGGCAGTGCACCTCTTCCTCAGTATTGCCCACTGTTTCCATTCATTAAAGATTTTCAACAAAATGCTGCATTTTTTGCCTCCTACTATGTGTGGCCACTTTGCCTGCCTTCATTCCACCAGCTTCTATTTCATCTTACCTTGTTTGCTGTACAGAGGCTTCTTGCAGTCAGAATAAGGATGAGGTGCTGCTAAGCAAACTATTTATATATGCATCCAGGTTTCCTTTAGAATTCTTTCATTTGATCTGGCAACTGGTTTAAGAGTTCCATGACTGCAAAGTTACCAGAGTGATTGCTCTTGTTTGGGGATCTGGTAGTGCTGTTACTGGCTGTTGTAGAAAATTTTATTAGGCTAGTCAATATTAAGTGGTTGTCATGCAGTCACCACTTCCTAGTGCTGCTTAAGTCCTTTTAAAATCAGAATGAAGCAAAAAGACTCTATTTTTAATTTCTTGCTAATTCATAGAATCATAGAATGGTTTGGGTTGGAAGGGACCTTAAAGACCATCTAGTTTCACCCCCTGCCATGGGCAGGGACCCCTCCCACCAGCCCAGGTTGCTCAAAGCCTCATCCAGCCTGGCCTTGAACACCTCCAGGGATGGGGCATCCACAGCTTCTCTGGGCAACCTGGGCCACTGCCTCACCACCCGCACAGGAAAGAATTTCTTCACAATATCTAATCTAAATCTGCCGTCATTCAGCTTAAAACCATTGTCCCTTGTTCTCTCACTGCACACTCTGATCAAGAGTGCCTCCCCATCTCTCCCGTAGCCCCCTTAAGTACTGGAATGCTGCCCTAGTTCCTGGGTTCATTTTTACTACTTTCAATGAACACAGCATGCGTGAGGCCTAAGGAAAAAATGCAACTTCCCTTTGGGTGGGACTCAATTATTTGACTGTCTCAACATGGTGGTGCATGTGCATTGGGTGATGTCTAATATATTGCAGTATGACTGCTATCACAGAAGGCAATGAGGGAGGGGAAGAAGTGAATGGATTACTACAAGAGTGATGCATTTATATTTGGAAGCAGCAGTCCCCTGCCATTATCAGGATGTCTTTGAGTAAATTTCAGGATTTAGCATCCATCAAGCTGCCTGACAACACTAAGCCTGCATTTGTGAAATGTCTCATAGTGTAGAGGCATAAATCTGAGTTATCTACATAACAGGGATATTGAGTTATGTCACACAGGGGAGGTCATAAACATAGCTGCTCTGGAAATCATATCTAAGAATAGAGACTTAAAATGCAACTCGTATTACAGTAACACTGTTTTTATTATAGGTCTAACTTTCAGCAGAAACAGAAGGAAAGGAATAATTTTAGAACTATCCTTTCAGGCTGACTGCTTAGGCCATACACTTACATGACATTTTGCATCTATCAAACAGGTATAAAATTAGAATAGCCACTTCTATCATCCTTATTCAGAGGACAACTTATTCAAGCATCTGTTAGCTTAACAAGTACTAACTAGGGACATGCAATTCATTGAGCAGGAGATGAACAAAGCTGTAGCGGATCTCATCTGCTACTGAAATTCAAAGAACTGTGTGCTTAGGCAAACTTAGTTGAAACTAATCATCCTTAGCTGGTTACCTGGGACACTTAAAAACAAACTGAAATGTCAGGTTTGTTGGGCCTGATTGTTCTTCATTGTTACTACATCAAGTGTACATCACTTCTTTATAGTTATGCCATCTGGAAACTAACGGCATTTCACCAAAATAAAATGAACCTGACAGGAGGGAATCAAGACTATGTTTTCCTTGGAGTTGTGTTGCTGTTGTGAACTGAATAAAATGTGTTTGTATTTAATGTAAAATGTCTAAGATTCTGCACCTGAAGCTCACATTTTCGGTAATTATACCGAGACGGTCTTTCAGTTTCTACAAAACATATTCCTTTGGCGAAAACTGATTTCCATAGAATGAAGTGTACTTTTAAGCCACTTAACCATTTGTTGTGATATTTCAACTTGTTCTGTCTTTAAGACTCTCCAGGTTTTTGTTCAAAAACTTGGAGTGGACTGGAGCGAATAATTATTTGAAACAGCACTGGGTTGCAGCTTGTTCTACCAAAAAAGACTGACCAAATATTTGTTCCGGTGTTCTGGATGTGTAATTATTTTATTTTTATTTAAAAATTATGATGCATTACTTTGTATTTCACATAACATGAAAATTATTTAATGGAGTGGAAAGTGATATGACCATACACTGATGTGGCTTCTGGCCAGTGATGTTAGAGGATCCATAAATTATTACCTCTTTGAAAACAAAGCGTAGTGGGGAGCTCAGACTCCTCTGATCCCTGCTTTGTCACCTAGACTGATGGCAGGAACATTATTTAGCTCCCAGACTTTAAGCACATTAATATCCAGAGCAATTAACCCTGTGTTTTTCTGGGGCACCAATGGTTTCAGTCTGTTTTGAATTAAATGTTCAGGCTGAGAGCCCTTCAAGCTCTCTGACTTCAGAAAGAAGTGGGAATGCAATTGTTGCCAGGGCTGTGTGACCTCAGCTTCTAGAGCACGCTTAAGTCTCCCCTCCCTTTTTAAAGCCCTTCCTTGGCCTTTCACAGAGATCATGCAGATTATAAAAGGAGGAGCACATATGCAGTGAAAACATAACCTCGACTTCCCGTTGCCACTGTGGAAAGGTCTGAATACAGATCTGAAACTTGTGATTAGTGTGGACTTTAAAACAGTCCCTAGACATCACTGGTTGTGAGCATTCTTCCCTGTATGGGAGAAAGCAGAAAAGGAAATGTGAACCAGGAATGTTTGTGTTTCTGCATTTGTACCTGGACTAGAGGACTTGCCTCACTTCACAGGGCAGGAGCATAACGATAGACACATAATGCTTCCAGTCCATCTTGAACAAAGGGGAACTGAACAGCCCAGAAATAAGTTTGGTCTTATGTGACTTCCCCATTAAAAACATTTGGCTTTAATAAGATTAAAATATTATTAATTCATCTGAGGGATGAATTGCCTAGCAGAGGCAGTATAATGAAGCATTGCTCTTAACAAATGCTGCTAACAAGCCAATGTCAGTGTTTCCTGGGCACTACCTAGGAATCTCTTCATTTCCCAGAGGACTAGAAAAGAACAGGCCAAGCAATGCGCCCTGGAGGCGTATGTTTTAGGTGTCTGTGGACCAAAGCACAATGCAGAGATTACCAGTGATGTTATTAAACACATCAAGCGGTGATTTGCCTCCCGTTCATCTCCGAGAGAGCAATGGAAATAAACCTAGTTTGGACATTGCATGCACTTAGGGAAGCTGTCATAATACTTGGCTTGAGCAAGGTGAAAAATGAAGCTTAGATTATCTCTGCTTGCAAAAAGGGGCAAACAATAGGTTTAAATGCACACTTGGATGTGCTGAGCAAGACTTGGCTTAATTTCTGGGAGGACAGTCTCCTGTATGTAATGAATGGGATGCCATGTGGTAACTGCAGCAATGATCACCTTTTTTTCCTAAAGAAACCTGTCCATGAGTGGTTGAGATAAAGGGTAAATCCACTTACTGGTTATACTAAACAGGTAGAGTGTGAGATGGTATGAAAGTCAACTAATTTAATACATTAGACAAAGGGGAAAACCAAACCCTTTACAAATGGAAAGAGGGAAAACCTTGTCTGTTACTAATTCTTTCTTTTCATGCTAAAAGAACAAAAAAACTTTGCCAAGGTTTTTGCTCATAGATAACCTGGAACTCAACAGTTTGTAATAGTCTTATCCTAAAAATAACCGTAATTACTACAAAACTAAAGGCAGAAGAATAGAATACTTTCTAGAGGTATTTCTTCATAATTCCTTATATCTCATCTTTACCTGTTAGTTTGGTCCAAGCCTTTATGTAAGCTGTCTAGATGGTAGCTTCTCATCTGGGGGGAAAAAATAGTCTAAAATTGGGCTTGTTGGACAATGCAGTTGACCTTTGGAGGCCATGCATTGAGTGACTGGTACCTGGTGTTCATGGTGTCCCTGGGGGAGGTTTTGCAAAGACATCATTTCACACTCAATATATGCAAGGTGGATGGTGAAGTGCAGTTTTCTGAATGGAGGTGCTGGGCAGAGGCATGCATTCAGTACAATATTCCTCCACAAAAACCCCCTGTGAGTTGTCCCAGTGTTGGGGTTTGCTTTGACTCTGGAAAACTGAGTATGAATGTTCGAGACACAATCAGAGGCAGCCGTGCAGTGTTTGCTGTCTCCATCTCCTGTACAAGAGAAATGTTTGCTTTGACCCATAATAAACAGTCCTGTGATCCTACACTGAGCTCCAATAACTGGACTGTCATGCTTCATATTGTTCTCTGGGATCAGTTTTTTTCTATTTCAGTAATAAAATGGATGTGACTTAAAGGGATCATCTGCTCTACGAACTAAGAATTGTTGACACATGGCCAGATTAGCACAAATAGGTGTAAACAACTTCTTTTCCAAGCAGGAAAGGGTGGTTGGTTTTGGTTTGGTGGGTTTTTTTTTTTTTAAAGAAGCTTAGATCAGTTGTTCTATTAAGCAGATTTAACTGATAATGAAATAAACCCATTACATTAAGTGAATATGTAATTTGAATACTAAAGAGCCCAGTGTACTACTTCTGCTAAGTACAATGACTATGGAATAGTGCCTCACTCTTGTCTTTAAGTCTTTACATCCTCTATTTTACAAGTAAAGAGCTGTGGAAATTGCAGAAAAGCAGATATTTTTGTGGATTGACGAGAGGCTTTTATCAGAATAAAAATGGGGTGGAGCCACTCATAAATCAGGGCAAGTCTGAAAAAAAACAAAACAGTAAAGCTGTGAAAGCAGAAATGCACTGGTACTACTGAAACCTGAGTGTTACAGGAGATTGTGTAATAAAACTAAATTGTTAGTTGAGTATATGCAAACTTCAACTCTTCACCTTTCTCTCTTCATAAAGTTTAATTTTGAAAGTAAAATGCAGTTACTTTCCTCAGAAGAACAGTTGTAACTGGTGTGTAATGCACAGCTCAGACTTGCTTACTTCCCTAAACTGCAAAATATTTGAAATGACTCCACAAAAGTAAAAAGGCAAATGCGACTTTAAACAGGGCTGTCAGTGTTTACAACCAATGCATAAAGAAGTTGGATTATTTAAAAAAAAATAAAATTGCTTTGATTTTTGTGTTTATAGGTCATTAGTTTGCTGTATGTTGTGCAGATGTACTCAGCTGTTTGCTAGAAAGGTTTCACTTGCATAACATGAGCTTTGACTTTTATTTGTATTTATCTTATCTAACTTGTTTTGGTTTTGAAGCTAGTTGCTGATTTTTCAGTTTAAGACTATTTTCCAGGCTTAACCTCTAATTCTCACCTTTTTATAGAGTAAGTCGTTCTCTCTATTAAGTAGAACTACTTAAGGTATGTGGGGAAAAAATGTACTTTTGATTTTCTGTTTTTTTGGCCAAGCTCTGTATTAGTGGCCTTCCAACAAGAATATAGCTGGCAGAAAGCATGGAGGAAAATCATGTGGCTTCTCAGAAATCAATCAACACTTCAGAAGCAGAACTGGAAAGGGAAACTGTATCGGCTGACTCCTGCGCATGAATTTCTTGTAACAACATGAAATCATTAGAAACAAAGATAGCAGAACAACACCTGTTTTAGCAAGGCTTAAAAACTGTGCTCCTGCCAATGTTGTTGAGTCCTGCACTTGTTAATTCAAACATAGGCCATAGAAAACAATCACTGGTGTCCATAGGATTTAGTAATAAAAGCAAAGAACACAACTATAAGATTAAAAAGCAGAAAGCATATTACAGTGGAAGGGCCTGCTGTCATAACAAATACATGTTCTTGGTTAAAGGGGTGAATGCAACAGGTAACACTTAACAGGTAACTTAAAAGGTAAATTCATAAGGAAGCAATAGGTAAATGTTAGCATGTTAATAACCGTGCTGAATTATGGTACATGACAATTGATGGAATAAATTTTAAATAAGATAAAAGGAAAAAATCCTTTGAAGTGCAGCTATTATTTAAAGTACTTCTAAAGTGAACATACTATGATCCATCAAAGAAAGATCAGTAAAAGGAATATGGTAAAAGTTATACTTGAAATATAGTTCTAGATTATTCAGTATGGTGATTCATGCTATACGCTGTATTATGCTGTGCTTGAAGCATGCCCAGGGGAAATTCTGACTAATATACCAAATGGACCCAATCTTGAGAGATGAATATCTTAAAGAACGAAATTACTGTTCGTGTGTAGGTAGGTAACTTCAATGAGCATTGCTTTATGGGACAGATCTTGGAGCAGTTTAAACTGATATTACTCAGCTGAACTTAGGATAGTACTGACTCATGCCTGTCCAGCATTTACTTCTAGCCCTTGCTAAAAATTATCTTTTTGGGTAGCATGACAGCCTGGCACGCAGTACAACTGTCAATTGGATTCTATTTGGCCATTAAAATATCTGTGTGTTGGACTGCTGTAGCAATGGCTGGTTTTTGGGTGTGGGGGTTGTCTGTGTATATAGGGAGGTGTATATATATACATATAGGGTAAGAAGCAGGGTGGCATAGGCTACATACAATGGAAAAGTATGAAAGCAGTTGAAGACATTTTTTTAATGGTGTATTGCTGGAATCCTCTAATTACAGCAGTGATGAAACTGTATCAGGCTGTTTGGATGCTACTTAATACACCAATGAACTGTAAAATGTGGAATAATAGGGAAGAAGGCCTTTAGTTTGTGCTTATGTGCAGATTAGTTTGTGTTCTGAGTGCTCCAACAGCAGGGATTTGAGTTGCCGAGTCTTTTAGCTTGTGGACGTATGTGAAAAAGTTGAGACTCTTTTCCTTTCATGTCTTCACAGACTTTTATGAGATGAGGGAAGTGGCTGTTCAGTTCACCAACAACCACCTCAAATTAACAGGAATTGATAGGCACGTACCACATACAACTCTGAAAATCTCTCAACTGATATTTGTGCACACAAGGCATTTTCAACTTTATACGCAGGCACCAACCTTGTGTTAGTAACATCTTTTTTAATAGAAAAATATGTAAATGTAATCTTTCCTATATCCTTGTTAGTTTCTAATATGAACAGGCCTCCTCTGAGGAAAACTGAGCAACTACATCCTTATAAGAACTTAGCTGATTTGGAATTAAGCCTAGGCTCAACACACTTAAGGAATGCCAGTAACTGGTTGCCTAGCAAAGATACTGCTACAAGTACCTGACTTTATTGTATTATCTGCTCTCAAGGGTGTGTAGTACATTTCCTAGCTGAGGTCACACAGGCCTTTAATGTGCTTCTGGTACATTTTGTTGATATCTGTGCCTTAGCTCTCTAGAAACCTTTCTTTTAATATTTCCAATGGAAAGCATAAGGAAAAAAAAAATCTTTCTTAGCAGTGTTTCCCAAAAACCTCAGAGAGATCTAGACCAAGAAGGTAATTATCTCTGTAGCTCATAACGATTAGGGATGGGAAACCTAATGGTCCTTTAGCATTTACCCCTGTTTGACTGACAGATCTGTGTCTGAATTCCAACAGGGATTTTTGATGTGGTTTTAAAAAGATGATTATCTGTGTGCTACTGGATCCTTCCTTATACCTATCAGGTACAAACCTGATAAGGATTAAGAATGGTCAAATGGGACTGGGCACACGACGGAGCTTACTTCAGCTTTGTTTAGGTAGCCTGCAGAGGTACTAAGGTTCAATGTAAAGCATCCAAAGCTGTTCTAAAGGTCAAAAATTGGAGTAAGATTACACGGGTTTGACACTCTGAATCAACTGCCCTAATCCAATAGCAAGACCCAACATCTAGATTTGCTGTTGTGAAATCACAATATCCTTCTGCTGTGTTGTGTCCGGAAAAACAAAACAAACCTGCTGGGTAACAGCTCTTATTCCAGTCTAGCTGATAATAAGATACAAACAGGAATCAAAATCACCTCTTTTAGTGGAGAAAGCAGTCCCCACAAGCCTGCTGAAAAGGGAGGAAGAGCTCTTTTGTGAGAGGAGAGCTTGACAACATCTCTGTCCTTTGTGCTAGCGTGGAGAGCTCCCTTGTCAGTTTAAATCTCTCTCTGCTGGTGAGGATCAGTTACATTCCCGATGGGCAGTCCCCAGGATATTCCAAGAGTTTGTAATTTAGACTTTGGGACCAGGGGCCATCTTTGTTCTATCTGTCCTCATCTACTGTGGAGGGATCTTGTTTGCTAACCCATTCTTATAACCTCATAAATGGTCCCAGTCTTGGAAAGTCTGCTCAATTAGCTTCTCTTTAGAAAAAAACTGTATAAATCTAAGCACGTCATAAAGTTCCATTAAAGTGACATAGCCTTAACACTTATTTCTGTGTTGAAAAGGGAGACACGAGCATTGCCAGATGGAGTCTCCTTCTCTGGAGACATTCAAAGCCCGCCTGGATGCGTTCCTGTGTGATCTGATCCCGGTGTTCCTGCTCCAGCAGGGGGATTGGACTAGATGATCTTTCGAGGTCCCTTCCAATCTCTAACATTCTGTGATTCTGTGCTTTGCTGAATCCGGGCTACAGCCTTAAGACAACTTTTTTTTTGCTATCCAGTAGAGTATGCTATGCTCACTTGCTGGGTTAAAACAAGCGGTGATAGAAGTGAGGAGAAACAACTTATTTCTCAAATGTTAGCTTAGTTAATCAGCTATTTTCCTAAACTACTCTCATTCCTTAAAAGCAAATGACGTTCCACTAGTAAAATCTGATCTTGCTTACATAAATTTATTCTGACACAACCTTTAATAAATTGGAAGGAGAGTTTGCCAAAAAAACTTGGTTGTGCACATCTCTGGTATACGATACTGATACACTTTGGCACCTGCACATTTTAGTTTGCATCAAAGGTCACTTTAAACTGGGAGGGAAAAGGAGTTTAGCATAAAGTCAGCAAATTTGCTTTAGTTTTTTTACAACAAAAGTACCACTTAAATTAAGAAATCTTTTAAAAAATATATATTGTGTGCTTCAGACCTGCATGCCTGAAAAAGTAGCAGAAAAAAGGTGTTTGAGGAGATTCTTCTATAGAGAAGCAGCACATGGGGATTGCTGTGCCCCATCTGACCCCAAAATTGCTACCCTGGTTTTATCCTCAGTTGATAGCTGGTGATCCAAATACCCTTTAATGGCCAGAGTTGGGTGAAGCACCCCTGTGCTGTCATGTTTGCTAGTCTGTCTAAAGCTTAGAAGTGCAAAGCAGTATGTGATGGAAAGGGCTTTGGGCCTACCATAGGGGAAATGAATTAGGTTTTTTCATTAATAATTATTAGGTTTATGATACTAAGGAAGCAGGTGGGTTCATATGATTCTAGCTTGGTTTTGCCCAAGATAGTGTGATATGTTGACTCTGTATATGGCAGTGTCACTTCTGGTTTGTTTATTAGCAGGACTCAAACATGACTAAGGAATGAGGTGGAAGCTTTTATCTGATCCCACAGAAATATCCCGCACTTAAAATAACACTTGGTGAATGGAGAGCTGAGATTAGTGCCCAGTAAGAGAGATGTACTAAAGCTTCTGTAAGATGTCTCCTGTCGTTTAAGAGAAGACTCTCAACTGGGGAAGGTCTGAAACTGGATCAAAGCTAAACAGAAAAGCAGAGTTTCATGTTGCTGAAGCACTCATGTTTATAAAGTTTTTTTTTTTAAAATGAAGTTAAACTCATTTTGTTGTGTAGTCAATTGATTCATTGAACATTATGTGAACTGCAATCCTGGTTCTGCAGACATCTCTAGCTTTTTATTAATTATAAATACATGCTGATGTT
Source organism: Syrrhaptes paradoxus (assembly GCA_013400615.1). NCBI lineage: Eukaryota > Metazoa > Chordata > Aves > Pterocliformes > Pteroclidae > Syrrhaptes > Syrrhaptes paradoxus. The sequence goes on from VZTO01021303.1 coordinate 28,479, forward strand.
GGAAGACAATACAGTATGTTATGTCTGCAGGATGGCCTGAAAATCAGCCTATTTGAAAATAAAGAGGGATTATAAAAAGAAAAATCAAAAATGTTTAGAATGTTCTGTAAACAGTTGTTGATTTGGGAGATAATCCTGAACAATATGTTAGGGCAGATTACTTTAACTTCTTTCACTGAGGGAAGATAATTTTGAAAAATTGTTTTGTAAAGAAATTGATACAACAATATGATGCTCCATATATGTGAAATACCTGATAATATATTTTTTTTTACAAAAAAAGGTTAAACATTCTGTTCCATTCAGTTCATAGTTTTAACAGGTTTACACTCTGTAACAGGTCAAGAAAAAGGCCTGATCTTGAAAGAGTTTCTAGAAGTCTTGGCATCACATAGCTTAAGCAGAAGAGTGGTCTGTGATGAACATATGACCAAATTATAAGCTCTGTTGCCCTCAGTTTCTGCTTATACATGGGAAAGTGTGTACAGCTTTATCTTTGTAGTCACTTAGGCCCCCAAAACTTGCTTTATTTTTTTTCCCTTCATCCCTAATGGTTAATCAGAGGCACTACATATAATTGAGAAACATGATTTTTCTTAAGCAAAATAAATATCATGTTCAGAAAATAAATTGGTTTTAATTTTCCTCACTGGTTACCCAGGAGAGGATATCAAGGGCAAATTTATCTTGTCAGTTCCCTGTGTGCTTATCTCTGAAAAGAGATGAGTGAAATCTCTTGTGGGATGAACTATTTTGCTGTCGCTTCTCAGATTTCGTCTCTAGTCCCAAAGTATTTAACTCTAGGTTTTGTAGTCTCTGTTACATTTTAAAGCAGGGACTTGTGATAAAAAGGTGAGTGACTGGGTTGAAAGACAGGGCTATACATATTTTTCTACTTCCAGCAGCTGGAGACTGCAAATACCAATTTCTTTTTCTGAACACAAGCTGCTTTTGAGCTCCAGCGCTGCCATCCCTTCTGATTCTTTTCTCCTGGAGCCTTCTTGCTGCCTCAGGGAGAGCTGTGAGCTTCCAGTTTCCCTCCTCAGGCCTCCCTAGGATGTTTTGGAGAACTGTGCTGCTTTCTGTGCCGTAAGTCTTTGCTCGTCCCAAAGTAATAGGATTAAGCAGTAGCTGTTGGCATGGTGTTGTCTTCCACTGCAGCCAGTCCTGTGACAGAATATTGGTTTACTGGGATGGAAATGGTGGTGGAAATGCCCTGATTTCGTGTTGGGGTGGGAGTGCTATCGCTTACAGCCACGCTGAGAGCGGCCGTATTGCGGGGCTCGGCCAGCAGCTCTCTGCTCCTGGCGAGGTGCTGCAACATGGGCCCCGTGGTGGAGGCAGTGCTGCCCAGCCCTACACCAGCGCTGCCTTGGCTACCTGAAATCAATTTCATTCATACTTAAAAAACAGCAACCCCTTGTTCTGAGTGTGTTTTCACCTTTGATAGATCACAATTCATAATGTCCCAAACTCTGCCTTGGTCTGTGTGATGCACTTCTACAGAGAAGCCAACTGCTGCCTTGTCAAAGTAATTGCCCTTCATGGAAGGAGAGATACTCTGAATTTAAAATGCTGCTTCTCTCTAATAGAGCCTGATAGACAGAGATTGCTTCATGTTTCCATGCCCCATGACCTGATGGAGTCAGCAACTCCCTATGCTTACTGATGAAAAACTTTCCGAGACGGGCTTTTGTCCTGCTTGTGACATTCACCCTTTTTTCTTCAGCAAATCATGAAGTTGTTGACTTTACCCATCCCTCTGGCCTCATCTGTTTTTAATGGGCTGTTAGGTTGAGGTTTGAAGTCTATAAGAAGAGTGATTTATCTTTTTTTACCCAGTAGTTTAGGCAGTTTGTCTTTCTGAGGTGGCCTGGATTGTACTTTTTATTAGTTTCTCTGTTTAAACTCATCTTATTTCTATCCAGTAAATATATATATATATATGTATTTAAGTGGGGTCAAGAGAATGGGGGAATATTGACAGTGACTTCTGTGGAGTTAAGAGTTCAAGCCCTTAATATTTGATTTTCTGTGTCTGTGAAAAAATGGTACTGCTGTTTTGGGAACAGGAGGCTAACGTGAAAGTAGAATGCAAAAACAGTAATGCTCCAGAGTTTCCATGTATGGTACACGGCTTCTGAAGTGCTGGACACAATTTGGGAAATGCAGTTCTCTAGCTGACATGACATCTCCTGGACATCTTGCTATCGCTTCTGTTTCTATCTTCCTGTCTCTTACGAACTCATAATATAAAACTGCACGTTGAAGGAAATGGGATTGCTCCTTCCTTTGGCAGATTAGTTATGAGATCAAGATTTGTGCCTTTCATGTTTAAAGACAAAATAATTTCCTGTTTCTCTCTTTGGCTACTTCAGGAAAATACCATAACTTTTTTTAGTAATGCATGATTTTTGAAGTCAAACTGACACCATACTTCAGAAATAGTTGCTTTATTTTTGCTTAACTTGACAGAGAACACATGTAGATTTTTTTCAGTACCTAAAAAAATTGTAATTTTTTTATCACAAGAAGTTGAGCAGTGTTTTTGTAAGCATGACCTGGAGATCACACTGTATAGCTGAGCATTTATGTGCATGGAGTTATTTAGAGATGCTTGGAAGTCTTTGTATGACAGAAGAACTTTACCCTGAGGATTAGCTGATGGACAGAATTTGTGGCATATCGCTGCAGACAGATGCAGCAAGAATTGTAAATAATCTGGTTGGTCAGTTGCATTACACAGAACTTGAGAAATGTGATAGTTCTGATGCTTTTACTGTAAGTGACTTCAAGCACACATCAATGATGAACTACACACTGTTTAATTTCCTCGTACTACACAGTAGTAGCATCTGTGGTTGCACAATGTTGTTGATCTTGCAGACATGACAGGCGTAGCAAAGGAACTAGTCCTCTTTATACTGTTATGAAATAAAGACCCTATGACCCACCAGAATTGCCAGCCTCTTACTCATTGGGTATGATCCTGTTTTTGCATGAGATGGATCGTTCTTCATACCTTCTGACGGGCTATTTTATGGTGAAAATACACAAAAATAATTATCTCAAAGACAGCTAAACTGGTTCAATTTTCCCTGGCTTCTCATACAGCCTAGAAAATGGCTACTGAACGATCAACATTTCAAGATTATTTATCTGCAATTATAAAATACAACTGAGGTATCTTGCAGCTGGTTTGAGTTGAATGAAAACCAGAGAGCATATGTGATACACCTGCTTCCAGACTGCTGAAGAAGGACAAAACTATAATTAGATGTGGTGTTTTAAAGTCTCAGTACACTACATGTCTTGAGCCCTTGCTGCTCTTAATTTTCCAACTTAATTTTCTGTGAAGCTGAATCTTTAAATCAAGTTGGTGTCAGGCCTCACTTCTGAGAAATTTATATAATTTGTGACCTATATTTATATACATGCTCATGATGGTAGTTTAAGGACTTATTTCACATAGAGCTGAGCAAGTATGCTTACATGGTCTGTGACTGCATCTCAACTGGTTCTGGGCTTCGAATGAACTGGATTCTGCAAAGTTTCTGCAAGTGGCTTAATCCTTCATGAGCAGGAAAAGTCTGTCTTATTTTCAGCCTCTTCCTCACTTGTTGCTTGACTCCAGAGCATTGCAATTGAAACCCAACTGTTGTTGAGTTCTGGAAGAAAATGGAATGTAAAAGGGAACTATGAAAATTAAAAGTCTTCTGGTAGAAGAGAAGATGTGAGTTTACTACCTGAAATATGTAATAAGCCTAAGAATGTCTTGTAGAACTCAAGATCTTATGAGAGGAAAAAATTGCTCAGAAAGCCAATAATCTACATTAGCGCACAGAAACAGTCAAGCCATTGCTCTATGGTAACTGCTCCATTAATGTCATTGCTGTAGCAAATATGCTGCTGAAGTCATTCTTCAGCTTGGTTTTAAAGAATTACTGACAAGCTTTGTAAGTCATAACTAAGTAATAGAGTGTCATTGTCTCGCTGAAGCATAATCTTATAAAAACTCAACTGCTCTGAGCTTGGCGTATTAACTGTGTGCTGAAGATAAGTTGGTAAATAATCAAAGTATTATGAGGGTTCTCACAGACAGTATAATATATAGTGCAAACAAATACATTTAGAAATGGCAAGGAATAGAGAGTAGAAAGATAGCATCTGTTATTTGTGTAGATTGACCTTTCAAAGCCTCTGTCATTTAGGAAAAAAAATCCACTGTCAGTAGCCTTGCTTATGTTATCAATAAAGCAACACTGAATACCAGTGGAAAAGCAGGTGCAAGAAATAAATCCTCTGTGAGCAGTGTTCAAACCCTACATGTCCTCAATAGCTTTTATGCTACTCTGATTCCCACCAGTTTCAAATGGAGCATTTCCTGAGCAAAGACTGCCTTGACACACTGTTATTGCACCTATATTCTCTTCAAGATAAAAGGTTAACAAAGTGTGTGAAACATTCCCGAGGGAGAAATCTGGTAGCCACAGGTAGGCAGGGGAGTGTCCCGGCTGTAGGGAGTAGACAAGGTTCTTCTCGGAAGAGAGTCAGTCCTCACAAAGGCATTAGTTGCATACAAAGGATCCACTTACTTCAGACTCTTCTCCATGAACCACTTAACAACTATGGAACCTTTATTTCTCAAATGTTTTTTCAAGAAAATACCTGACAGATAGTTGCAGATAGTCCAGTCCACTGGTTCCGTAGCTTGTCTGGACCCTTCTCCTTTGGCCCAGCCAAGAGACACAACATCTCTGAACACTGGTAATAGGTCCCTTGATCTCCCCTCAGAAATCTCTCATATTGCTCAAGTGCAGTATACTAAAGCATCCCTCAAGGGGTTGCATAATTATCCGTTATAAGGGTTAATCTACCTTTGATAGATGGTCAAAAAGGAAGTATGTATTAAGGAAAACATTTTCTTTCTAACCTGTTATAACCACCTGTTAACTTAGAAATAAATCTGTCTTCTCCAGGATGCTGCTGCCATTATGAGAAGGTAGAAAAAAAAATTCAACTTTCCTGTCATTTAAACTATTGAAACTTTTCTAGCTTTAAGAAAGCAGAAGAGAGCTTCCCTCTTGAGTAGATGCCTCATGAAACATCCCTTTCCATCTAGAGTCCTTCCCTCTAAGCTATTTGTTGTCAGAAACCTTATACATCCTTCCATTTGAAGCACAATATTCCTTTTCACTTGGTTAAACCAGAGTTTTCAACAGCTGCTGAGGGAAATACAGCTTAATTTAATCTAATGCTTAATGATGGACCCAATACTAAAATTATCAGCATCTCTTCCACATGACTTTTGATTCTGTCCTTGCTGCTATCAGTTTAACTCCTCTACCTATTAATAATGAAGTGAAAAGCAGCGGCAATGGCAGGAGTCAAGGTGCTGTTTAATAAGTCATCTGGCTGCAGATCTGAAATTCAGGCTCCAGTGTCCTCTGTGAGTTTATGAAGCACAGAAGGTCTCTGAGTGAATAGAGCCCTAAGCCTTTACATGTTAAACACATTAAATGTTTCCAGTTAATTTCATCTGACATCAATCAAAGCTCCACTAAAATTACTCTTGGGGAAGGTGGTGGGGAGAGGGGGGAATGGCAACACGTCTTAGTTGGCTTTTAGTCTGTTGCGTGAAGGAAAAATCACTGAGCACATTTGGGAAGAGGGAAAGACCTGTGTCAAGAACAGTTCTTTCTGTTGGCTATGTTACTTGCTCCACTTTCATTGGGGAAGAGTAGCACAAAAGGAAAAAAATAGGTTTTGACTGTACCATAATAATAGAAGAGTTTTTAAAACTCACTTGTGGGCTTTTTTCTGGGCAAGTTCAAATAAAAATGCCATGCAGTACTTGCAGAAAGCAGTAATTATTTGGTGGATTATCCAGTCTCAAATGAGAGGGAGAGATGAAGGAAGAAGAAAGGATACTTTAGTGGTTATGAAGAGGAAGAAAACTGTACATTACCTTTTGATGGTCTCTTCTGCAGAGCAAATGAAACAGCTATGTGCTTAGATGGTTTGAAAATAGGTTTGAACTACAATGTAGAATGGGATGCAAGGTTTCTCAAGGGTCTTCATTATGAAACTAACAATAAAAGGAGTGATGGAGGTCAGCTGCTTTTGATGAAACTGGGGGAGTTTTAAGAGTTACACCAGCATCCCCATCTGATCACCTTCAGTGTACAGAGAATGAATCCCTACTTTCCACTGGTTTGTAGGGAGATGTCTCTACTCTGGTTACAACTTTGAATATTTTAATGAATTTCCCATTTTTCATACCCTCCTGGATGAAAGTTTCCTTGGCCTGGGAAAATCTCCAGTGACTTCTAGCCCGTCAGCTGGGTTAGCCCGCTGTGGTTCATCCTGTGGTTCCCTCTCCATTGTTTTTCTGCACAGATGCAGTCAGGTTCTGTCCCTGTGCTGTTTCACCTGTCTTAGTTCCCTTCATTTTTTTAAGTTTCTCTTCCTTAAAAGAAGGGACTCGCACAAGGAGTTTGGGATATGGGACCTGGAGGACCAAGTACATGCTGCAGAAAGAGACATCAGAGGGAGAAAAGGAGGGCCCACTCCTTGCCTCATTGGGTGGCTCTTGTCCTCTTCCACTGCTTCCACAGTCACATTACTCCTTTACACTCTTTTCTCCAGATGCCAGTTCCCACTTGACTGTGCCTATATTTGGTGTGTTTACTGCATTCACCGGGGCTGGCAGATATTGTGTCTTGTTGGTACCTCATAGATCATTTTTAAGTGTTAAATGAGGCATATAATTCTATTATGATTATTCCTGCCTCCCCTCATTTTTTCCCCCTCAAATTAAAATTGCTTAACAGCTTTAATCAAACTCAACCAAGCTCTTGACTAAACTAGGAAATGTTGAGAACATCTCATTGCATTTCGATTTAGTGTATTTTAATGGGAAGTAGGAGGTACAGATGTTATTGAAAAGCACGAATAAGCCCTGAGAGACTTGGCAGAATGCTAACATGAAAAGGAAAGAGTCGAATGCACAATTCTATAATCCATGCATTGCCAGAAGCAATGGCCATGTGCCACAAGCCTTCATGTGCAGCCAAACTCTATCAGCTGTGCTAACTGCTATAACTAAGCCTATTTACTGTCATCACTGACCCTAAAAAAAAAAAAGGGGGGGAAGTTGCAAAGTATGAGCTTCAAACTACCTGTATGTCTTGTCCTGTATCTTGGTTTCCAGTGTGGCTATGTAGATGAATGCTGAGTTCTTTGCCAGATGTACTGGAAAATTTATTTGAGAGGGAAGTATTGCCCAGTAGTTCCAGAGAAATCAACTTGCTCATGGATGCTGAGAGAAGGGTGCTCTGTATAAATATGTAACATATAAGCAGAAACAACTAGAAAGTGCTAAGGAGCTATGAAGACTAAGGAAAAGTAACCACTTCTGAACAGAACTGCTGATACTTGTGTTCACTCTGAGCAGTAAACCAAAGTCCCCTGAGTCAGCTCATAAATGTTTCAAAAGCAGGAAATTCTCTGGCTATTAAGCTCAGGATACAATGTTAGACGCCTGTTTAAAAAAAAAATAAATAAAATCCAGTCCAGATTACTGTTCTGCCCCACAAGGTATCTAGTGTTTCCTATGGAAATGAGAAAGGCTTGAGCAGCAATTAATGGCCCTAGATGTTACTTTTTTAATCTCACTAATTCTTAGGAAGGGAGAACATTTTTGCATTTTTCAGCTAGCAGTTCAAAGTTACGTGGAGGTTTAGGCTGTCTGTAGAAAGGTTTCATGTGCCTTTAGTGTGAGCGGAGAGCTGGTAGCTCAGTTCTGGAATGACATTTGAAGCTGTGGGGATTGCTACTCAAAGGCAGGAGCAAGCAGTACCAGAAACCTGCCCATGGGATCTGCTGGTGAAGGAAGCAGGGTGCTGTGTTGATGTAGTTGATGTAGAGACAGTTGTAGAGTCTAACACTAGACTTGAAACCTAAAAGGCCGGAGGATGGGTAAACTCCGTTCACTGTGGCCGATGCAGATGAGCTTTAATGGGGCCATCGGCAGGGACTGGAGTTCACCTCCCCCGTGATTCACCTGTGCCTCCCCCCGACTGCCCTCTTACAAGTGGGTTTAAACCAGTCTCCAAGTGGACAGCTGAATTCAAGGCACATGCTTCAACTGACAAGAGAAAAGAAGTCTTTAAGTTATGGAAAGATACTTCAAGTGATACCGTAAACTGCTGTAAGCTAAAGTTCGTCTCTTAAAAGCACTCTCAAACTAGATACATCACTTTCAGCTGTTATCTTCAGTGCAGATCTACAAGGGAAGCTCAGTTGTTAAGAAAGGGAGAACTTGCTCTTGTTCTGATAAAATATTGGCTATTTTCAGGTGTGTTTGTACACAGTGTATCCTGTCTGTGTTTGGAGTGTGTGTGCAATGGCAGATTAGGCTGACCATCCTGATGGTGCATTTGTATCCTGCAAGCTTTCCATCTCCCCTCTTCCCCAGTACGCGTCTTAATAAATGAAAGTATTATCGTTGTTCAGATTCAAAACATGTTTGATTTGTATATTGGCCCATAGTCCTTATGGGCTGGTCCTACTGTTCTGGCTCTTCTCATTTAAATTGCATTCTAGCTCAGCTTATTCAAAGGGAAAATTAATTCTGACTAGTATCTCTTCTTCATTATGATTTGGTATAAATCTAAAATTTATGTTTTGAATGTTAGCAAAACTATTGGACTCGGAAACTACTTCATCCTATTATCCCTTTAATAGGAAGTAAATATTCTAAGTGAATATTTGAATAATTACCTTTTTTCCTATTTAGCATTGTCTTTTTTTTCTCTCTCTTTCTGTTCAAAAGTGTGCTAAATAATCCATTGTTTGTGCAGCCTATGAGTGAAACTTATAAAACATTTCTATGCTCAACAATTTCTCTCTTAATAGAACTCGGAAAATATGCAAACAGGGTTTCTGACTACTAAATGGTCTATGCGGTCAAAAATGAAATGAGGTGGAAAGCTGAAGGAAAAATTGGGAATATAGAAGAAAGGACTAGAAAAAAAAGATGGAGAGGATAATTTCGGGGGAGGTGAAAACCTTTCTAAGTATTCTAGAAAATTGGGGGGAAGAAGGAAAGGTATTTTAACACCTTCCATTTATTTGTTCCCTCAGGTTTCTGTGTTTGACCCTGGCAATTTTGAAGACATATCAGGAACTGTGTACACTTGCTGCACAACTGTGCACAAAAACTGTAAATCAGTTTAAGCTGTGCTGAAGCCTTTTGTTCTGATACCAGTATTTCTCTGCATAACATCTAAAGGCATCTAACTACACAAAGAACAGTTTCACTAAGAATCTTTTGCATTTATTTTAAATATGTTTCTTAAAGAAACTGGAAACTTAATGAGATAGAAAAATTCTCCATGTATTATTTAAAACCTACTCCTCTGCCACCATAACAGTTCACAATATCCATCTGTTCTGCATTATGCAAGTTTTACTCTGAATGCAAGTAATACAAGCTGCTCTGGCACATTCATTAACCCAATGGAGAAAACAAACTTCTTCCCATCAATTACTCCTGGTGTAAAAGCAAGAAGAAAAGCAAAATTTATATATAAACCCCCCCCCGTCCTATCAATATACAACCATTACGGTGATGCAAGTTTTTCTTAATTTATGCATCTAAAAGATCATCTGTGCACAAAAAAACCCAGTACATGCTCCTTCTTATTTTCCAGAGATCAATAAAATGACAAAATTAATTGCTGTTTTTTTTCTTAAGCAGAAAAAATATTGATGATCCCATATTAGTGGTGGGAGTGAACAGGGAAGATCAGGATCTTTAATCTATTGTGTCACATGCAATCTAGCATTAAATGTTTAGATAATTTTAATTGGTGCACTGTAAGCTTTAAATTTAGGAAGGAATAATTTATAGCCTGTCTCTGTTTTATACCTTGACATTACTTGAAACTTGTAATGAGATTATTTGAAGGAACCACTGCTGTGACACAAATAAGGAACGCTTTGCTCCTTAATTTGATAGTTCACTGGCTTTTGTACATTCATAAAGCATTGCAGAAAGCATCACAGTTCCTGATGAGTCTTGACTTAAACTTGTTTCATACAGACTTAAAGCTTTATGCAGATTAGCGTAAATGCATTTTAAGATTCCTGCAGCACAAAACCATGTAACTTAAACTGGAAAGGATGTTGGGGCTACTCAGAGGGTCTTCATGTTCCTCCATTGCATGTTTAATCTTGGGGAGATGTGGGATACAGCTATGAAATTTTTCTGTGATGAAGAAAATATTCATCCTTATATGATAGACTTTATAAATTTATAGTCTCTGATTCTTACCAAGAAGGAAAGTATGAGATAAGCTTTACTCTTCAGAATAAAACTTACGCAGACATATGTTTACAAGCCTTTCAGCTGGACCTGAGTCTTGTATTGGAGACTACATCATGTTGTTCCTGCCATTCCTCAAACCTCCTGAGGCTGAGGACCGAGGCAGTTAATGAGGTGAGAGACAGAGGTACATGCAGCTAAGCTGTCCACAGGGCCAGGCGAGCATGTAAGCGCTTGGTGTGGTGGCAAGGGGAAAGAAGGAGGAGACCAGTAATGTACATGAACTCACTTTGTGTCTAAATGGAACCTTGTTACAGAACGATGGGGAATGGGTTTCTTAGCAGCTACAAACCCTTCTCGTGTGCTACTGGGTCCTGCCAGATAGAAAGGAGAACTGACTGTTTTCTCTCTCAAACTATTTCTGTTTTTATTTCCATGTAACAGGGGTATCAGCCAAGCATTAAGTTATAACCAGTGGACCTGGGTAAATTTTACAAGGGACCGTGTTGTCCTAGAATTTTCAAGTTTATAAAGAAATTTCTGTCCTTTAGAAGAAGACTTTAAAAACAATTTCTAGGGCACTGAAGTTAAAAGAAAATGATACCTATTCTGTTCTTTAAAAATCATTATCTTGTATCTCTAGAGAGGCATTTTACTGAAAATCTTTTCAAAAGACACTTTTTCCTCCCAGTGTGTTGTACGAACCCATCATTTGGTTTAGAAGTTGATTCACATTCTGGCATTGTGGTAGCAGATGTGAATGCAGAGACTGTCTAATAGAATATGTATGAATATGTGTGATGAATCCTTGAAAGCATCCTGTATTGATAAATTACAATAGAGGAAAAAATACTGTCCTAGCTTTGATGCAAGAAGTCATATCCATCTCGCTTTATAATTTACAGCGAAGCCTCTTGGAAGCAAAATGGCTGCAGAACAGGCATCCTCTTAGGAGAAACTTATATTTGAACATAATATCTTTGTGAATGAAAATTATTCCCCTCAGAGGGGTGGGTAGGCAAGATTTTAACTATCTGGTACAACTGTGCTAGAAAGCAATGAGAGAGAAGGAGACCTTTCTTCTCCTCCCTCAATGAGCATGGTTAGCCCACTGCAATGCCAAAAATTCAGGTGGTTGCAGTGGTCCGGTGTCAGATGCTCTTTAATGGGATGAAGAAGAACAAAGGAAGAGTGGCTACCACCCTGGCCTCCACACTATCTGGTAGCTCAGGGAGCACATGTGCTGTAATTTACCACCAATATTATGTATTATTGCCTCCCACAGACACAGTTTTGCCTGTGTGCTGCATGGGAGCACCCCAGGTTATACAGGCCAACTGGCTGGTGCTGTGTCTGGCTGCAGTGTCATGGCATGGGACAAAGCTGCTCAGCTTGCATAGTTTACACCAAATTAGGATCAAAGTGGCTTAGTGACTTATTAGTGGAAGATAATTAACAGTTAATAAGTGAACTAAATGTTACTATCAGTAATACAAGAGGTAACATTTTTGTCTGCTGTTGTGGTTTAATAAACAGCTATGAATTCCTCAGCACACTCCTATAAGTAGTCCTGAACAGCTCTAACTCCCTTTACGTGGTATCCACACACCCCTTCTCACAGATGTGGGGTTTACAAGCATCACCTCTCCTGTGAGCATGGGGTTGAGCATCCTGCGGGAGCTGCTGGGGCCGTAGCTTTGTGTGTACCCGTGCTGCTCCCTACAGTCTGCTCACCCATGCAGCACTAAGAAAGTGTCCCTGGAGTTTACATGCTCACAGCTGGAGATGAGGGTCCATAATATGAACATAATTCATTGATTCAGTTTCTTGTTTAAGCAGTGAACCTTAGTTCCTTCAGCACTCTCTTTGTGACACAGATCATCCTTTTATAACAAGGCACATTTTACTACATCTTAATTACCAAAATTAGTGTTGGAAAGTTCAACTTTGTGCAAGGCATTGTCAAGACAAATTTTTCATTAGTTTTAGTCAACCATCAAATTGTACTGAGTGATTTCATAGTGCAGTAATGGTTTAAATTAAGGAGATAACCTACTCACCGATGCAGACTAAACTCATCTCCAAATTAAAAGGTCGGAGCCTCAACTGGTATGAATTAGTGCAGATCCTCAGAAGCCAATGAAGCTGAAGTCAATGGAACTGCATTAGTCTGTGCTAGATGAGCCCATGGTGCAAGGACTCCTCCTTGGCTGGGTCACAAGCCTCAGCTGGTGGTTGGGTTTCTGCAAGTCCTGCCAGGGACAAGCTGGAATTAAAGCAGACATCCCAGAGCAGTAGGTGGAAGTTTATAAGCCACAGCTTAGTGAACATGCTTGAGCATGACAATAGTACGCGACTCTGATACAAGCTGTCAAACAGTCCTTGCCCCCTTTTAAAGGTTCAGGGTCTTTTTCTGAACAGGGTTAATTTCAATCCTGATTCTACTTTAAATTAACAGAGAAGTTGCTGTACATTTCAGTGGGTCAGACCTTGTTGCTGTTACCATGTTGCAATGGCAGCTTATTCCACCAACAGCTATATTAAAAGCAGTAAAGATACTCAAGGGTTTAAACAAGTAAATAAGGGTCAACCTAGTCAGCCCTGGAACCTGCTAAGCCCATGGGTCAGGTAACACTTAGCTCGAGTTTCAGACTCTACAGTAGATACTAGTGGTAACTCATTACTCCCAGAAGGGTGGATCCCAACACCCATGTTTTGATCCATGGATATTAACTAGGCATTCAGATTTAGAATCCATATTTTGAGAAGTTTGTACAGTGAGGGAATATTCCCCCCCACCCCTACCTCCAGCTTTTTGCTTGTTTTCTGTGAAACTACATAAAACCAAGCCTTGGTGCCTTCAGAGTCCGGTGCACCACAGGGCCAGCCTTTCTCTTTGCAGGGGTTGACTCACAGACCGTTGGGCATTGCAAGCAAGCCCAGCAGATTTTGGTGGCTCTGAGCCTGGTGCAAGTCAATTTTTTTCTATTGATCTGGGGAGAATTTGGAACAGGCCTACATCCTGCACTGAAAATTGACAGAATTAGCTGTTTGTTCTCCTTTGCTATTCTACTGTCTTGGCAGAAACATTCTCTCTATCAAAGAAGAACCAAGAGTCTGAGTTTCAACCCATCTCTTCCAGGTTTCTTCTGGCAGCGGCCCTATTCTATGCCCTGAGAGCAGAGAGTCTGGGAACCTTTCTGAAATTACTGCTGACAGATTAATGTTCCTGTAATCATACTAGAATGTCTTGGAAACACAAATATTAATTAAGAGTATTGAACCAATGTAGAACAGTGTTCAATAGTGTTGAACAGAAATCCTGTAAAAATTAAACAAAATATAGTCACTGGGAAAATAATCAGCACTTGTGACAGCAAATAAAGTAATTGTTAAAGGTAAAGTGATTTTTGGCTCAGAATTTATATCATGGCTATGAAAGCCTTGCTAGTATAGCTCATGTAATACAGTAATAATGTTTTGAAGTTCTATGACCCTGCTTCTTCAAGCTATTCCATGCATGTGCTGAGGTTGAGAGGACTGCTAGTCAGTTAAGAAGTCCATAAATGCAGTCCATAAAAGACCAAGAGCTTACACTTGTAAAATAGTGATGACTGGTGTCTTTTCTAAATACTGGGGATATTTCATTGTCGTTTTGTATTTTCTTCCATAGTTATTTGATTTATGCCGTAAAGGGCTAGGAGGCTATAGCTAATGGGTCAAATCTCTTAATTGGAGAGAACAGACTCTCATATTTAGCCCTTTTTGGCTTACTCTCATGTTCACACACTGCCTGCTTTCTTGCTGCATAACACTCTAAAGGCTCACTCAGTCTCTTTCAGGTTAAAATCGCAAGGAAAACAATATGTATTTTTGCCTCTGTTCAGTAATGTAGCTATGAGAGCACACCTTCAGCTGAAAGTGATGATCGTCTTTTTCCTTCCCATGCTGCTTTGTTGTGCTTTGTACAACGGAACCTGTACATGTTCTTAACTCTGTGAAGTGTGTCATGAGGATCGGTGGGTGTTCTCCGTGTGAGTGAAAGCAAGGATGGCTGTCGCAGGCTAACGGCACCGATAGGTGAGCTGTGGCTGCTCCAGAAAGTACTCAAGCATCTGTTTGGGCTAACACTAGGACTGAAACAGGTCCCTTTTCTTAAGTATGTGCTTAAGTACTTTACTAAATGAGATTAATTAGCAGTCCTTTCATCTGTGTTTTATTACATGTGGCCTTACTATGGGAGCTTAGATGAAAGAATGAGGTAGTTAATCATGTTACAATGTCAGGATTTTAAAGTTTTCATGTGAAACATTTTTTTCATTCATTTGTGTGTCCTGAACATCCTCTGAATTTTTAGTTTATATTTTGCATTCAGAGTCATGCACCTTCGTGCTGTATCCTCCCTCATTTGCAACAAACGCACAAGTTTAAAAGGAAAAAAGCTAGTATAAAAAATAAAAATATTTTAGTATGGCTGAAACAAATGAAATCACAGCTTGCCTTGGAAATTATCAGCAGGAGAAATAACCGAAGAAAGGTATGTTCTCTTATCTTTACCAAAGCTTAGTACAAGCTAAGTAGACCACAACATTCTGTTCTGTGTATATTTTAAAAGCATAATCATACTTCAAATCAGAATGTCTGAGTTCACATCAGATAGGTAATTAACCTTATGCCTCAAAATATTTCAAATCTCCCTGTCCTTGAGAACTTGCTGATGGCATATAAACTACTTACATCTTCTTTTGAACAATTTATTCTGTCCTTCTAGTATGCCAAATGAATTTATAATCTTGGATAATGAAGCATTCCTGAGTGAAAGTTAATGTAGATCTGTACCTCCTACTAAGTACAGGTCTGTGAAAATACTTTTCTTTTTTTTTTCTGCAGAACTTTATAAATTCTTTAAATGTACTTATCCCAGCAATTCTAAGATCAGAGAGCTTGGGTTTGTGCAGCTTTTGCTGATATAAAACAAATTCAATTTAGCTCAAAGGAGCAATTCCAGATTTTTCACTAGTGTTAAGTCAGAGAATTGAAGCCAGAATATGTAACTCTACCAGACACATGTGGATCTTAACTTTGTTCAGATGCATATTTGATCCTGATAGTACTCTTCATTTCATGACATTTAATTAAGAAAGGTCATTTTTCTCTTCTTCAGAGTACTTGTAAATATTAAACTGTGTTTCCCTTATGTATAGTTTCTTCTGCACAAAGGGATTAACATCAGCCCAGTTAAGGTCACTTTAGCTAATTTTGTGCTGAAGAAAAAAGATCAGAGCAAGCTCCCTGGAATTGAATTGTCCCATGCAAGTTTGACTTTGTGCCTGTGTTTGATGACTTATGAGTATTTAAAGACCCATGTGTATGTCTTTCTAGGACACAAAAGTATGCGGGTAATAACTTCCATACATGACAATAAGCCACCAGACAAGCAACCCACTTTTGTTCTTTGCATGTTATTGTTTGTAACAGTTTAATAAGGTTATAGGAAAGAAAATACCAATCTTATATTAGTTTTTTAAAAATAAAGCCTAGAATAGGATTTAGGTGCAAGTATTTTCTCTGTATTGTGCATGTGCCAGTAGGAATGAATTCTTGATGTGGGCTGGTGATAGGGTTTCTAAGCCATGAAAGTGGATCTCTTTCTTCCTCTGTCTTTCCTGAATGGAAGTTCCCTTCAGCAATTTATTAGCTTGTTTGACAACAAAGCTTGCCCTCTGTGTTCTCTTTGTCCTTGCTCTTAATTTTGTTAGGTGTGCAGTGTCCTCCTCCTCCTTTTTCAAAGTAATGAAGGTGTTTGCTTTTTTCCCCCCACATTTGTCATTTATAGTCTCCTTCCCTTTGGCCTCAAGTTTCCTTTGCTGAAGCACATTCTGTAGGTAAGGCACCAAGGTGCTCCGTGCTGATGGAAACTCAGTCTGCTCCTTTATTCCTATGGGCATAGCAGGGAATGATTGAGCATGTGACATACAGAAAGTTTGTCAGTGGCTTTCATCATCCCTTTCTGGAGCGTTTAAGTTTTCCAGCAGTGTCTGTGTATAAAGGCAATATTTGAGATAAGGAAAAAATGACATCCGTGCATAATGTAAGGGGAGAAGGACTTTGGTGCCTGGCTCTGAGAAGCACCTCCTTCAGTGGGAAATGTCAAAGTTGTAAGCGTTGGCCAAGAAGACAAATAAGGAGAAAGTCAAAAGTGCTGCTTTTGCTAAATGATGATATATTTTTAAGCGTAAACTTTAGGAAAGATTGCTAGCAATGGGAAGGCCCCTACCCATTCCTATTTTTTCCCACCTAGTATAATAGCAGTTAATTGACTCTACCAACGTAACATGTACAATAGCACGCACCAAAGGCAGGCAGACTGTTCCTTGCTTTTCCATCTGTAGTTATCTGCTTTCAGACTCTCCTGTTACAAGATAAAGATTCAGGAGCATCCCACATGGCACCGTACAGAACCACAGCATTTGCACCTTTCCTTGTTCCTTTTAATTTCCCTTTCAGAACAAATTAACAACTTGATGATTTAGGAGTACAACTTCTGAAAGTCCAGGTCTCTAATTTTGCAGGTCTTTTGTTTTTCTCCCTTACCTGGAAGCAGTGTACAAAGTGGTTTGTACTTCATTTCCCCTTTTACACTTGCCTTTCCTCNTTGATCCCTTAGAAATTGTTAGTTTTCTTTTTCCCCACCCTGGAATTACTGAAATACTACATTTTTTGTATGATTGTGAAAAACTAGCAGAAATGAGTAATGGGATGGAAAAGTAGTAAAGCTGAGCAGAAAACTACATTCCTAAGAGTGGAAAGAAGGGATTACAAGACTGGATAGGAAAAGGGCTGATGCCCTGCAGGAATATCCCTCTCCAAGTGATGCAACACGTCAGTACCTGGACTCAGTTCACAGGTTCTGATGGGCAGGTCACTTGGGTGAAGCTTCCAGCATGTGACCTAGAAATCTGATGCTGGGCCAAATGGAAACCTCTTATTAAAGGTCACGTCTGGCTTTCTGTGTAACTTAATGAGAGTATTTTCTTTTCCCCACTCCTGAGGCTATTTTTCAGATGACTGGTCTAAATGGGAGGAAATTGCTGGTTATTTAATGACTCTACAGCATGTCGGTATGATGATGATATTTTAGGAGTACAAAGTGGCTGGTGGATGGATGAAAGATTAAAAGAAAGAGCTTTTCTCCAAGAAAAGAGTATCCAGCAGCCTTTACATTTGGTAATATTTGTTGCCAAAAATGTTTTGAATGTATCATTAGGACTTTTCATATGTTTTGAAACCACTCCTTTTATTTCATATGAAATGCACCTGTGAGATTTTTTTCTGGGCAAGTCTTAGTTCTGCAGCAAAAGGGTTTTGCCATAACCTGAAGGTACCCTAGGCCTTGAGTGTGCTCTGATATTTTCCATGAAATTTAAGATTCAGTCAGCTGTCAAACTTCTGTTTCCTATTTTACGAGAAGACATAATTCATCCCATGAGCTGACTTAAAAGTGGAATTTCAGCAAGACTGGACAACTTGGATTTGAGGATGCACTCTTCCTTTTAAAAATGTCACTCTGTTCCTAGAACACAATCTCTTGTTTCTGTTCTTGTTCCTTTGCAGATTTGGAAAGTGAAATATTCCACTGAATTTTTGGAATATCTAGAGCAAGGGGATATGTGTGACTAACGGTTGGGATAATTATATCCCTACTGTTGTCCTCCTGATGAAGGTTTCCTATTATTTTTCCATTAGCTTTTTAAGCATTCAGACCATTTACTATTTATATGCACCACAACAAAGCCCAAGTGCTCAAAGTGCCTTAAAATCGGTAAACCAAACAGACCAACCCTGATTCAGAGGTTAAATTATTTCACTCTGGAGAAAACAAGTCAGACATGTTCAGTATCTATTGTTATGCAGCTGAAATAGGTTGTGGTTTTTTTTTTTCCCTGCACTACATGGTGACAACAAAAGCTTCTAATGCACACCTAGGTCATAAATGAATGTGAAGGATCCTGTACTGTTAGGCATTAGCTCTTTTCCTGGCCTCAAACAGGTGGGTGAAACATGAAAGGAAAATATTTTTCTTTCTTAGATGTGAAGAATTAAAGGATTTCTTAAGAGAGAAGAAACTTTGGACCCTGTTAGGTGATTCCATATTGATGCAGGCTAGCATTTGTTGGCATAAACAACTTTACTGACAGGGACAAGGCTATTTGCATCCTGTTTTGCAGTGGGGCCCTGAGAGTAAGAGGGCAAGAGAGAGCCTGGCAGAGAACTCTGGGGTGGGGGAGACCCCAGCCTTCCCCCAGCTCCTTCTTGAACACCCCAAGGACGGCCAACTGCTGGAGCTCTGTCTTGCACAGCTGGCCTTGGGCAGAGCCTCAAAATGCCTCCAGACGGGTAAGGCTCAAGGCATTTACTGTTATCAGGTTCATTGTTTTGCCCTTAGTAAAGAACACCAATAATTATGACTTCTCATTCTGTGAACAAAGTGGCCAGCATAGTGGTATGCAATGAAAAATAACAGAAGTCAAAGACAGCATTTCAAAGTAATTTTTGTAAGGGCAAGAGATCAAGCGACACAATCTTTCTAGCCACTTCAATAAATATAGGGTGGTGATTAGGAAATAAAACTGACTAATTGTAGCTTTCTGCTCAACTTGGTGTAATTTGCTTAAGTATCTATGTCAATCAAAGTTATATTTAGTTTGACACCACAGGGATATGTAAAGCCTATTCATTTCTGAATCAATATTTAAAAAGATTATATAAGCAGTAATGTTCAAAGCTCAGGGATTTTCCTTGAAAAGATGAAGATTAGTTATTGATAATAGTCTAATAAAACTATTCATCTGGCTATCTAGAATAGTCTAAGTATTATGCTTATGAAATTAAACATTCCTCACCCCCTGCTCACCTCCCCCAAAAGATAAAGGTCTAGGTTTATTTGCCCTCACTAAACATCTCCAATGGCATCAGAAATATCCACTCAGGACCACGGGATACATGTGCACTTCTAGAAAGATAGCTGGAAGGCACACAGAACAGTCTAGGGCATTTTAAATAATGTGCTCTAAGTATCCAGTGTTAGGAGTCATGCAAGGGCATAAAAGAATGGTTTAATTTGGGTTGACTTTCTCTAGGTGCTTCTACAAAAACAGAATTCAGAACAAAACTTGCAGAATTCAAAAGTAGTTCAGAAGCAAGGCATTTAATTTTAAAATGTTGTTTTCTGTATATGTTTTCTTAATATGGTCACTAAAGTGAAAAAAATATAATTTCCTTCCTTTTTTCATATTGTATTGTGGATACTTGCTGTGAAATACTGTTGCTTTCAGAGCTAAGGACAGTAGTATCCTTATAGTAGCTTCCTGTCAGAAGCAGAAGGTTCCTGCTCTCAGTTGTTTCCTAGCACTGAAGCTTGTAATGCGTGAAGTGAGTTTGTCTGGAGTTATTAATTTTCTTCAACTCTTTTGAAAGGAGAAGTATCAAAAATAGATACATGCAAATGTATCATTTAATGAAGAAGCATAATGTGTGCAAAATTTGGCCTTGAGTAAGTGATGTCAAGTAGGTCACTTCAATCATCGATGTGGATTCTGTTTAGCTCCTTTTAAGTCTATCAAAATTTCAGAGCTATGTAACAAGTGAAGGAAATGGGAGTTTTCCATTGCAGAACGGATGATGGCTTGATCCTTCCAGTCTGCTCTCATTCACGCAGAGCACCACTTTGTTCCCCAGTCTGATAGTCTCCACATTGGTATGTTCTATTGCTCAGTGGCCAGTATCTCCTGGGCACACTTTCTTTTTTTGGTCTCAACTGTATAGAAATACCAAATGAGGGCTTTTTAGTGTTCTGAATGGACTACATACCAAATTTCTAAAGCTGTCAAGAACTCTGGATGTACAATTCCTGTTAAAATTAACATCCTCTCTTCCCTCTCTGTTGGAATCCAGGACCTGTCTCTGAAGCTGTTTCACAAGTGCTCTTGGTCATTTCACGCAGTTTCTACTCTCTTTTCAAGCATCAATTGAGCATTCAGTAGCTGTAGTGATGATCAGATTTCAGTTTTTCAAGTAAAATTTTTTCCTAGGGACTCAATTTTCTGTCGTGACTGCATTCCTGTTCCCCTTCAGAAAGATCTCTAGGGTACACATTTATTTCTTATCTTTCTGAGCAGAGGACAAAGCAATAAAACCATTTTAACTGCTTTTTAAGCTGTATTTTAATTGACAAGGCTCCCTTTGATGGTTTACTTTTGTGTGCTTGTTAAGACAAACGCATCTGGGGAAAAAAAGAATTAACTAACTCAAGAAACATTGCTATAATACTTTTAATTTGCAAACAGCTGAAACAACTTTAAATAGGTAAGCATTATAATTGTTTTCCCACATTTAATTCCACAGCATATTTGTATGTTCAAAGATGCATATGTTTGTTTTAGTTTGTTTTTTCAGTTGTGTCATGTAGCCTTTTCTGATGTTTTGTGGATCACAAATAGTGAAACATTGGCCTAGAAGTTGTATTTTTGTCCCTCCATCCCTCACTTGTATCCATGTGTGTCTGTAAAATCTTAGAACTGCTTACCTTCTTTAGAACCTCTTGGAATTGTATTTTCCCACTGTAAGTTGAAATTGCACATCATTTTTAGTAGCATTTAATTGTTGGTCCCAAAAGACTTGTGTTTAAAATCAGATATTTTGATTTTCTTTTTTCCTTAAACGATACCTTATTATCACTGTAAGCTTCCTCTTTATGTGACTGTTCAAAGCTTTTTTTCATTATCCCAATGGACTCCTTGCATTTAGATAATACTCTTATTTATAACCCCACTCAAACCATCTGCGTCTTTTAATGTACTTTTTTCTTAAACAAGCTTCAGGATGAACCTATTATTGTGATATGGAAAGGCCGATTGTTGTAGAAAATTAAGAAATTTGGAAGATATGGTTCCTCTGGCTCCTGCTCAGCTTGCTGTCAACACCAGCCCCAGGGCCTTTCCTGCAGAGCCACCCCAGCCTGTACTGGTGCATGAGGTTCTTCTATTCCAGGTTCATTTCTCCTTTGCTGAGCTTCTGGAGATTCTTGTCAGCCCATTCCTGCAATTTGAGGTCCCTGTGAATGGCAGCACAGGCTTCCTGTGCATCGACTGCTCTCGCTCTGACTCAGTGCCACCTGCAAACTTGCTGAGAGTGACTCCCACCCCATCACTAAGTCTTAGATGAAGACATCAGGCACTGTTGTCCCTGGTACCATGCCATGAGAAACTCTACATCTAAAGAGGAAAAAGTTAGATTTTAACTAATCACTAATGGTTGAGCCAAATGGCCCCACTCACTGGTTTTCAACCCACTTGTACTCTGTCCATCTAGTCTGCTTGCCCCAGGTTGACTACTGAGAATCTTTGGGACATCTTGTCAATAGGAAGGAAAAGAATGTGCACTGATCTCGCCTACAGAGCGAGAGGTTTCACAGCAGTTAGCTGAGCTGGCCGCAAACAGTTTCCCCTTGGTAAATCCGTACTGTTCATCCTCATTGTCTTGTCCTTCATATATTTGGCAGAGGCTTTTGTGAGGACTTGTTCCACAATTTTCTCAAAGAAATGAGGTTAGACTGACCCACCTGTGGTTTTCTCTGCCTTTTATTGAAGGTGATTTGACACAGCTTTTCAAAAGTGGTAGACTTCTGCCTTGCTGTACCATCAATCAAATATATGACCAGTCTTGGGTGCAGCCTGTCCAGTCCAATGGACCTGTACATGTCAAGCTTGCTTCTATAAATCTCTGACATGATCCTTGCCAGTCATGGGTAATGCTTCTCTCCCCGAGACCATTAGTACATCTTAGGAAAGAGCTCCATGTTAATGCTTCATACTGTTAGTGCCTTTGATGAATGCCAAGGCTGGAATTGTTGGCATTGAACAGCTGTGAGGAGACAGATGGAGTAAGAAGCAGAAAATGGCTGACAGCCTTATCAACAAACAAAGGATATATGTTATTTATTTTGAATTGTTGATGCTGAAGACAAAGCAGATATAAGTATTTGGGAATGAGGCAGATGGGATGGAAGTGGCTTCCAGAAGCATGGGGAGAAGACAATGCTTTATTAAATGCGTATGTCAAGTCATATGCCAACACAGATAACAAAAATAGATATTTACATTTGCAGTAAGTCTGTAGCAGCTTTCTGGGATGTGGAAAACAAAGCTTTTCTGTTGTTAACTACTGGGGGATGAATATGCTCTTCTTTTTACAGTGATTTGTGCTTTAAAATTGCATATTTGGTGCTGGATCTATGACTACATAAAAATTTTTACCTGTGAAGTTAAATGCTTTATAGTAAGAGTAAGCACGCTACATTTCTTTGTTGTCTATACTGGCTTCTCCACCCTTGGAGAATACACACCACATGCAGAGCTTACGGCATTCTTCAGTGTCAACTACTGTCACCACAGAGGTTACAAGGTGTTAATGATTTGGCAAGAGAGAAAAAAGAAGCCTATTTGAATCCGGTGTGAAAAATGGGAAGAAATTAGCTGGTTAACTGTATAAAATGAGGATAGGAGAGAAGCGTATAATTAGATTGAATAGACATAAAACTGGTGCTTTAAAAACCTGCTCATTATTGTTTTAATAGTTGGAATGTGTATTTGCTGTGGTGGTTATGTGCAGCTACTGCTAAATTATTGCTAGAGCAAGGCTTTCATTCAAGTCCTGAGGTTTTGTACTTGCCTCTTTTCCTAATGAATTATTTTCTGTCTTAGTTTGAAATATTTTTTCCTAAAAAGGACAGAAGCAAAGGGAAATTGAAAAAAATCTTCTGTGTTAGCAACAGAGTAATACCTTATAACTTCCCAAATTGCCTTTTTCCCCTATAATTGTTGCACTATGTTGTAGAAAAGTCAAAAGCATGCTGAGGGATCACTACAAGCTAGTAAAAGGGTGATGTAGGAGAAACTCTTAAAGTGCTGTAAAAGGTACTTTTAAGCTATGACCATCAGAAATTTATAAGGTTCTTAATGAGACTTCATACTGAGCAGCACATTTTCTACTTAAGCTGAATGTAGTATTTGTCAGAGAAAGCCATTTTCCTGTCTATTTGTATTCATCACAATTATATATGCCATGTCTTATGCTCTTGCATTATAAAGAGCTGCATTTTCCCCTAGGTTTATCTTCCATGACTATGGTACAGGAAAAGTAATTGATTCTTTCTCTCTCTCTTTTTTTTTTTTTTTTTTTTTTTTTTTTTTTCCTAATGAACTACAGTCCTACAGATGCAGTTGGGTTTGTAAGCTAATATGTTGTGCTGTGCCACAAGAACGGCAGTCAGGAAACAAGCTTTGAGTAACATGAAAAATCAAGGTATTTCCCTCACATTTCAGAAATAAGAATGTGCTTTTTGTTTCTTGGAAGTTCAACAAATTTTTGTTTGTTTGTTTTCAGTTTAGGCAAGTTCAAGGATATTTTGCCAACTTTGTAAACAGTCATTTTGTGTTTATTAACTTGCTATTCTTTAGGTAATTTGAACTACTTCACTGAAAACACCTCCTAATGTTTTGAGGTGTAATTGCACAGCAGTTTGCAGTTAAAAAAGCACAGCAGTTTGCAAAGTAAACCCCCTAGCATCACATCAATCTTTTTCTTTCTCTGTGAGGAACCATGGTTATATTTCGTTCGGGAAGAGCAGTGGGTCTCCATCTTTCTACAACAGACATGTCAGTTTGAAAGGGATGCGTGGAAATCTGTCTCTGTGCTCTTCAAACAAGTATATCTCTTAAGACAAAGTGTCTAAATCATTGCATTATTAATGATGTACCAAAAAGCCTTCTCTTTCCAAGTGGAATGCTCAGTCATTTAAACTTTTTACTCTGAAATTATCAGCAGCAATTTTAATGGTCCAGCTGACTATAAATAGAGGCAGGTTGCCTGTGGCAATGTCAGATGGGATCGCATCAGGCTGAGGACCCTGGCAGTAATCCGGGCTGACAGCTTCCCCCATTACTGCTTTTTTCTCGCTGCTCTATCGGCACACAGCATGATACAAACAGACAGGCCATGCGCTGTGCACACAGTCGATGTATTGGCATTGTGTGCTGTGTGAATCGGTCCCGAGCCCACAGCGTTTGGGTTGTGAAATTCTACAGATTGGGCAAATAAGTTATGGACTTGGCAAGGCCAGCAAAAAGATAATGTTATTGGTAATGGGCTTTAAATACCAAAGAGGGTTGGTTTTTGTAGTCCGGGAATGTGATGTTTTCAGCTGTGATGTGTTCTGACTTTCCAAGTGTCTTCCTTTTAGAGTTAAACTGCTCTCAGGACCAATAACTTGTCAAATCATTAACATGATGAACAGTAGAGGTAGCAAAACTTAGCAAGTAGCTTTGGAAACGTGGAGTAATCTATAACAATTCTCCTTTTCAATGAGTTTGTGTGCTTTTGACAGACACCATTCCCATTTCTAGCTCTCAGAAGCTGCAGCACTGATTTAACTGTACTGACTAAAAATAAACCACAGGTCTAAGTCTCATTCAGATGTGCTTTTCTGTATATTTACAGTGTGTCTTACTTTTTATCCACATATGTCTCCAGTACTTTATTATCAGTGTTTATCTGCTTTGGTATTCTGAATATTAAAGTACATGGATTTCTAGGAAACATCATGTTAATCAATAGCAAAATAACGCATTCAACTTCCCTACATTCAACTGCCAGTTGGCATTAACATCTATAATAAATTTAACGGTAAATATTAGATTCTGAATAAGTATTTTAAGAAAAGAATACTCTTGGTAATTTGAAGATAAAATCATGGAGAGAAATGGGAAAAGTTATACTTCATAAATAAGACCACAGCAAAATCTCCTCTTGTTTATAAGTCAATGGTCTCACAAGGCAAATGAAGTCAAACCAGCTAACTTCTATTTTTTATAAGTAGTATATGTGGTATATAATACATTGCTGTCCTTGTAGGGGGAGATTCTGCTGTTATTTGAGAGAGACTTCTTAACAGCAGTTGCTTTAGATAACTTTTTTTCCCCCCAAGCCTTTCCCACTTTTTTCACCCCTCTTTTTTTCCCCTCTTTTTCTCCTTTCACTAGAATTTCTTTTCTCACTCCAAAATATAGACTGATCCCTGTGACCTACTTTGAAGTCCATATAAAGACACTCCAGGGCTATTGTAACAATTTGCATATTAATGAGGCTATGCTAAGTGATGCTATCCGGAGTTCTGATCTGTTTCATTCATAGATTAAGTACTGGGTAAAGTAGTACTTAAGTATTAATAAAATAACTCTGGCTTTTAATTAAAACGTATTTAAGACTTGAAAGAAATCTCTCTTTAGTATAGGCATTTATCCTGCATTTTTTCTCAGCAAGTTTGAAAAATTGTCCTCATAGTTTCCAAATCAGCATATTAGTATTTTTACAAATGTTGTTGTAAAGTGACTCTTAAAGCTCTGAGGATAAAGACATCCTAGATTAATAGAAAGGTTAATTTCATGAAGAAGCTTTCGTGAAATGCTGTCAACATGTCTTTATGCTGGACATCAATTATTAACTTATTGGACAAGTACTATTAAATAGGAAGGTATTTTAGTGCCCTGTGGGATAAGATGACCCTGACAGCCTGCCTTTGTTGCCCAGAACAGGATTTTCCAGGGAATTTGTACTCTTCGTGTCATATTTTCAGAAGGGCATTTCTGTAACACTTACTATGATGTGGGAAGGTCCCTTTTGGTTGGAACTGAGGCACAATAAAACTTAGTCAGGATTTATAATTAGAAGTTGATTTTTTTTGATTGGTATGACTTAGAGCTCTGGTTAGCATTTGCATTATGATTGGCAACCTTAACTAAAGAGACAAGATTGAAAAGGTCACAAAGTTATCTCTCCTCTAACTCAAGATGATAAATCCAAGCAATGATTACAGCAGAGAAGCGGCTGGACTGGAGAAACTTGTCTCCTAGATTGCTGTGCTTCCTATCTGGGGACACAGATAAGTTATAAATCACAAGCAATAGAGTAAGTCTTCAGGTGATGTGAGTTATGTCTACAAGAGCTTCCAAGAAGTCTCAAAGTGTGGATGAAATCTTTGTGCTGCAAACCCTCAGGCGCAGTGCTGTGCAGCACATGGAAGCTAGTGAAAACTCTTTCCCAACCCTTTTCCCTGGGGTAACAAGCAAGAGCTCTTTCTAGAGGTTAAGGATCACCTTCATGTGACACTTGGTGAGGGTCAACAGAAACACCTGGTTTGACCATCTGCTGAGTATGAAAACCAATTGCAGCCCGATGCAGAGGGTAAGCATGGTGACATCTCTCCATCAAGCACAATGTTGCAGATAGTCAGGGGCTTGCCATGGAATTTCTTACATCCACTAGAAATCCTGCTCTGTGTCAGGACTTTGCCCTTCACCAGTGGCTGGACCCCTCAAAGAAGTTTGTGCTTGTTATTGTCTGCAAGGAAGAAGGGCTGTCTCTTGGCTTTGGCAGTAGATGAGCCTGCTTTTAGGTCCAGGGGTGCTAGTTTCTCTGCTACTGCAGCAGCACTTTCTGTGGCTCTTTTTAAAATAAAACAAATTATTTGGAGCTGTGGTGATTTACTTAGTCTCGAGTAACTGTTAATCTCTGCTAGAATTGCATTAGTGCTTACTATTTTGTGAAGAAACAGTGAAACAGCATATATGTTTTTGCATGATAATTGATTAAAATTGATTACTCTGAATATCCTGCTCAGTTATGAGAAGTGGTGGTCCTGGCTCTCTAGGATAGAGATGTGCACGTTTATACGGCAGGCACAGACAGTTCTAGGAAGAAATGTGGTTCTTAAAAGATAACTATCTTATCTGCTTTACCTAAATTGCACCTTCCCCAAAAGCCCAGACAACACAATAGAAAAGTGAGGAGCACCTCTGTGAAAATGAAAGGCTTTGTTCACTAGAACTTCATTTATTATGGGCTTGAGAAGCAACTGAAATAGGAAAATGCTGAATGGTCATGCTAGGAAGCATAAAGCAGGAAAGTAATTTTTCACTTACTGATTCCATTTTGGTGGTTGTCTTTCTCCTCCATCGCGTTAACCTCTCAAGAGCTCAGGACAGGAGACCTCTCCCCTGGCACAGTACCTCTGCCAGCCCTCTTGGCCCCCTAGGCGTGGCTGCAACAGAGGTAAGACCCAAATCCAACTAGTTCCTCCACTTCACCAAAGAGGAATAGCTCTTGGAGAAATACAGTGTACAGGCAATGCTGAGAGCAGACACATCTGAGACTCAGAGGAAGAGTGGGGCTCTTGTCATCAACAGTGATTCCAGACACTTCCCCCTGTCTTTAAAGGTGTGGTTGTGAGTAGGATCTGCAGAGACAGTCAAGCCCCTGACTGGCTATCGATGAGATACTGGAGGAACCTGTATCTTTTATCCACTGTTATCCAGACTGACAGTGAAGCAAAAGCTACAGCAAGGTCTAAGAGCAGTAACCTCCCAGCAACTCCACTTTTACTTCCAATAAGAAACACTTGAATTTGAACCAAATCAGTCTTGTAACTGTGGGTGTGAGAAAGTATTTGAATAAAGAAAATAGAATCATGCCAGCACTTCCCTTGAAGTAAACTTTAAGTCTCTGGACTACTGAAACTCCTGCCATCACTCTCCCTTTACACAGGTTTGAAACCACATTTTTCTCACAGTTATAATCCATATAATCCTACTACATGAGCTTAGATAAGAATTAAATTAGTGACAGAGTATTGTAAGTGGAAAATTGGCTTGTGGCATTCTGCACAAAGACTGGGCACTGCTCGTTTCAGGTTCACTAGCAGCTTTATTGCAAGGTGGCCACCACAAAGGGGTCAGGAATGTTAATTGTAATGAAGTTTCAGTTTTCTCAATGGGTCTGGGTTTTCACCTTGTATTAAATTTAGAGTATGATCAGTATTTGTCTTTCAGATTTGTTGCATAAATATCGGCATGAAGTCTTTTTGCTCCCAGATTTTAACATCCTATAGTTTCATATAATAGTATTAGAAGTAAATCACTATTTTAAAAATTTAATTATAATTAAATTGTGAAGCAGCACAAACCAACCCTCCTCTGTGATTATTTTTCTTCTTAGAAGGTTACTAAGAATCTGACTACATATACAAGCTGTAATGGCTGCAGTAGCCAAGTTTACAGTGAAAGTGTGGCTGCAAGGCAATTTCTGCTGGGACCATCGAAACACTAACTTCTAAACTAATACTTTGCATTAAGGCAAGGCTTGTGTCAGATGTGAGGCAGTGGGGAAATCTGTCCTATATGACCACATAGCATAACCAATGGTCTGCCCAGCAGTGACGAAATCCTGTCCTCCTACAAAGACAGGGACTCAGCCTAGTGCTACTGTACAACACACAAAATGTTTAGAACAGACTATTCACTGCCAGTCTCTCTGCTGGAGTAAAGGAGTTTGGAGAGTGGTCAGAGACATCAGAGTGCCTTCAGGTCGTTACCTTTCATTTTATGTTTGAAAGCTAAGGAAGGGTTTAGCAGCATTGTCTGTCTTCTGATACATGTTGATCTCTGACAGTAGTCCTTCAGCATCTTTAGATCTGTAAACTCTCAACTCCATAGGGTCTAAAACAGCACAAGTCCTGAACAGGTGCCCTTTGGCTCATCAGGCCGTGAAAAAGTGGTCCCAGTTGAAAACAGTACTTTGCAGGTCTGATTTTAATAAGCGTGAATGAAATCCTATCGTTTGTTCATATAGTTCAGATGTTAGCTTAGGAAAACATTTGTAGCCTAGAAGGCAATTGCAGCCCTGAAACAGGTGAACATCAAACACATGCTGAATTCCCCAATGCTCAAAGTAAAGCCCATGTTTAAGTTTCTGCATGAGCAGGTCCCAGGGAAACCTGTGAGGCTGAGAGTCCAAAGTGCGTTTCACAAAGTGCCAGTTGTTTGGATGGAGCAAATGTCCAGAGGGTTCTCTGATACTGTGGAACTTAGGAGATTTATTTCCTCATTCTTTATACGCTGTGTGTGTATTGCTGAGGTTTGGTTAGTGAATTGCACTGTAGGACACAAAGAATGAACAGTTTCTGGGAATTTTCTCACATGGTCCAAGACTAATCTATCCATTTTGCAGAAATCTTCCAACCAGGCTGTTTCTCTTCTCCTCATGTCTCCTCTGTAGCTCTTAACCCTTTCATTACTTAACTGCTTGGCCCACCCCATGAATAAAAACAATACTGCTTTGAAAACGTTAAGTATCTTAGTTGGTTGTTTCTCATTCAGACCAGTGCATTGCACAGCCAAACAGCTGAGCTTTTATGGTATTAAGGTTTGCAACTGATGCTGGAGTAGTTTAGTGACTCCCAGCCCAAAACCAGGAGTGGGCTGTAGGCTGGAAAGTACACCTGTTGCCTTCATTTGAAAGAAAACCAGAGTGGATGAAAGAGATTACAGCTATGACTGTAATCATCAACGGCACAGCATTAAACCACATGGGGATATCAAGTCTGGGCTTTGATCTCTGTTAAACATTTGTGGTTTTAGGGCACCTCTCTATCCGTTAACGTATTTTAGGGGTATCTGCTGTGTGGTCTGGCCCCCCTGCTCAGCTGTATCACATTCTCTGTGAAACAGATCAAAAAATTACTGAAGTGTCTAAGTCATTAGACTAATAAGCAACAGGGTGTTTCTGAAAGCTTGTTCTGAGTGTATCCTGAATTCGTAGAGTTGCAGATTCAGGCCCAGAGGATACTGTGACACTTAAATTGGGTATAAATTAAAGTGTTCATAGTATGAATTCTCAGGAGTCTTAAAAATTGCAGTGTGTCTGCACTCAAGTCTACAGAGAACCTTTTAAAAGTCTCTATCTCTGGTCACTTCCCATTCTCACTGGCTCGCTAGATCTGGTGTTATTCTTTGTTATTGTATCAGTTATGCTCTCTCATCTCCCTGCCTTTGTGGAGCTCTCGGGCACATGGCAGAAAAGGCAGAGTGTTATGCCCTCTGCTTTGATCCCAAGCTGAATCTGTGGCAATACAGCAAACTTCAGTCTGGAGCAGGAAAATTAAAAAAAAAGAGAGAGAGAGTGTTAGGAGGAAGTAGGTGACCTGGATTATAACTGGTTATAAAAAGAAACTCTGTGTGGGCTGGATCTGACTTTGCAGTAGATTAATACATTGCCAGGTTCCCTCTGCAGGTGGCCAGAGGAGTTTGTGTGGCTGGCAGGGCCTCCCAGTTCCCACCTTGATGGGTTTTCCAGGTGTTATTTGGCCTCTCAGATGGACTTCAATTTAAATTCACAGCTATCTGTGGTGATACCAGTGCCGTTCACCACCAGTGCCCCATAGTGAGCTGGCATCCCACACTGCACTGACACTTTCCTCTTGCACAGCCGCAGGTCTCTGGTCACCCTGACCTGAATTTCTCTTACAGCATTTCTTCTTTTCGTAAGTTTTTCTGCTGAGCGAAGTGCCAGCAGATCACATCAGTGCTACTCCATAATTTAGTAGTTCCAAATATGGGTTGGAGTCTGATTCAACATCCTTTTTTTTAGTGGAGAGTTTAATATTTTGTTAATATTAGCCTATAACTCACTACAGGGGGGACTAGTAAGTATAAGAAACATGTCTTCAGACGTTCTTCCCCACCAGGCTTTTGCCAACTGTCACACATAGCTGTACTGTAGATGCTGTGCCTGGCCTAGGAGGAGGTGGTGGGTGCATCCGTGCCTCTGGCTCATGGCACCCATCTCTGCAGCCCCTCTGGTTCTCTCTGAGACTCCAGTTGGCTGCAGTTGCTGACTTACTGCTTCCATTCAGCCACATGAATTTCAAGTGATTTGTCTTAATGCTTATCTTGGCTTCTGGAAGGATAACTACAGTGAGTGAGGCATCTTGTCTTCTTCAGACTTTTTTTTATATATCTTTGTGAGAGGACCCACACAGAAAAAAAGATAAGCAGAGAAGATATTCTTTTAATATCGCTGGATTAGGGTTAGCCAAGAAACATAACTTTACCTACTTCCAGGAAGAAGAATGTCTTCCAAAATCCCCATTTTTTCAGAGCAGACTGTTGAGGATCAGAACTGAAAACCAAGACATGCCATTTTTCTCAGAGCTGTGAGAAAGCTTTAAGAAAACCAGTTTCTTCACAGCCACAATGATCCTTTTTCACTGGAGGTTGTCCCCTCAGCAGTATAAATAAATGCTCTTGGTTGGACGTGTTCTCAGCCCTACAATAGGTGCTATTTACTCTGAGAAAAAGGTTTCACAAAGCCAAGGCACTCCAATGCCTGCAGTTTCCCTTTGTAGCGGCACCTGTCCTATAGAGCCATCTGCCCTCAGGCTGTAGCAGCAGGACAGCTGCTGTCAGCAGCAGCGAGGGGCACACAGCTCCTTCCCTGGCCCTAGCCAGCACTTTTCTCACTTGCATCTTATATAATACAGTAAAAACTCTGGACATCAGGCTTTTGCGAAGGTCTCCTGAGGAAGCCACGCTTCACAAGAATGGGGTGCTTGTGGTGGAGTGCTATTTATATTTTCCTGATCAACAAAGATCTAAATGGATTTTGTTATGTACAAACCACATAGGCTTACTGTGAGCAAATGCTGACACAGTGAAGGAAGTGGATTGCAAGTTCTTAATCCCTCTTTGCCTCATTTTGCATGAGGCTACGTTTTTACAAGGTACAGTTTAACCTGAAACTTGACCTGTCTTCCCAAGAAATTAGTTAAATCAATAATTGCTCTTTTCTTAGAGACTGAGCAAAAACAGTGAGACTTGCAAAGCTGCTTTGAAATTCATTTCCAGTGAGGTGAAAGCTCCTCTTAAAAAATTGAATTTCTCTCTGATTATTGCTACAGGTAGAAGATTGTAAAACTCTCCTGGTGAGATTGCAGGAACCTGTCACAGTGGAGAGCCTAATGATATTATTTTATTTGCCCTACGACCTTAGTGTTTCCATTAAAACTTTAGCCCTTTAATCATTAAGAGATGCACTTTGTGTTAATTGAGATTAGAATGATGTTTATGTACAGAGCAGCTCACTCTGAAATGACCTTGGCTTTTGTCAGCAATGCGTGACACTGAGGTTACTCCTGTTTCAGGTTTTAAATAGGCACTAGGCTAATGCAATTTGAAGATTTGTTTTGATGCACTCCTTCAAGCAATGACTTTTGCCAGAAATGGTCATATAACCAGGTTTTGCAGAGGCCAGTAGTTGACCATCAAGAACAGTGGCAGCGCAGGGCTGAAGGAAGTAGCGCTGGTGGCTCTCCTGGTGCTGGTCGGCTTAGCTGCAGTGTCCCATTTGGTGTCTGAAAGGGGACATGGTGCAAGTGCCAAATGTGTCTTTCAGTGAGAAATAAGTGATTAAGATCCCCTGTTATCATTCAAGTCCTCAAAGTACTTTCTTGATGAATATTCTTACCATGGATTAATCACCTCAAATCCACTTCAGGCAATAGCAGTTGGCCCCCTCTACCAAGATGATTCCTGTCATTTAATTTGCATTTCTTCTCTGCTGCAAAGTCCTTTGTGCTGTTAATGCAGCCTCATCAGTGTCTGCATAGCCATGTAAGTGAAGACGCTCATACATGGCATGAATGTTCAGAAGTCTGTGCTCTTAGTAAAATCTCTCTGCCATTATAGGATTTGCTTCATGTGAATGGAAGATAATAAATTTATGCTTCAGCATAGCTGAGTACTTATTAGAGAGAAAGTAGTGAAGCATGTCAGATTATTTACCAAAGTGCTGTAAACATCCCTGGCTGCAATTATGAGAGTGCAAAGAAGGAAAATGCATTAGTGCTGTCCTCTTCGCCAAAACCTCCCCTTCCTAGCTGTGTGCCATGAACTTAGTATGGAGCTCATTTAACACACTTAATAATTGAGTAGCAACCTCAGTTCTGAAATTAAGGACCAGTGAATCTGAACCTTGATAGCAACGTGTGGGCTTAATCCTCTCTGCCTCTACTCTTGCTCATTCTTCAGTCTTTAGGATCGCCTGGTAGATGTAGCCACTGTACGAAATCAGGGCAAATAGGTTTTAACATGGGAAAATGGCTTCAGTTGTAAGAAACGTGCAGCTCATGGTAGTTTAAACTCTGGTCACTTGGCTAAAATCAGGAAATTTGATTTGCATTATGGCCTGCATAAGACTAAACTTCAGGAAAATTGGAGCAAGGTCTTTGCAGCATAAGACAGTGCTCTTCTGAAGTTACCCAAGCTAGCTCTGAGCAAGTCCAGCACTCTGCCTGGCCCAACACTCCCTGCTTCTTAACTAAAGCTACTAGTGTGGGTAAATGTTGCTGTTGACATGCTTTTGTGCTTTCTGTTTCCCATCCAAGATCTGAACAAGTGAGATCTAGCTTAGATGTTGCTCCACACCTGTGTGTGCTGAGTAGACAACAAGCCCATGTGATTCAGCTGTTCTGGAGCAGAAATGAGCCAGCAACAGGTTTTCAGACTGAACTGAATCCTCCAGATGGTCGCTGATGATAACTCTGAATCTTTGAGAAGACAAACATCCCCTACCCCTCTGCACAAGGCAGGGTACCCAGCCTCATGCCATGCTCTTGGGAAACCAGGTGGAAGGCAGCTCAAGTCCTCGATGCCATTGTGACCCAGTTTTGTGCTATTGTGTTGACTCTAATAAGTCATGGCTGGATTTGTTCAGCATTGACATAGTCACACAAAAGCATCTGTGAATGGCTTCAGACCAGAAGTGGATCTGCAGTTAGACAACTGCACCCAGCAAGGAGGACGTGCCCTAGATGTTATGTTGTAGTTGTTATGAACACAACTTTGTGGTGGTTCCAGTCAAGTCAAAAAACTCTGCCTGAGTGTATCTGACAAAGGTAGTGGGAAAGGCCAGAGCTTCTGGCAGATGCTCCTGCCTTTGTTCGAGCTCCAGCTGCTGCCTCTCCTCCTGGTCCTGCTTGATACCACGCAGCCTAAGAGCTGTAGTGATGAAGCAGATGAAGCTTGTGCTCACCTTCAAGAAACTGTGTAGGCCTACTCTCTTGCAAAAAAAAACAAGTCTGGATGAAAACTAGAGTGGTTTAGACCTTTTGATGCTGAACTGCAAATAATTGAACCAACAAATAAAAATCCAAATTGTCAAATGTTCAAGAGAGGTGAAAAACAGGAGGTGTCTTCAATGCCTTCTACAAGACATGGAGGAGCTATTTCCCTGGTGAACACTGGGTCAAATCTGCATTATTTTGATTTTTTCCTTAGAGCCACTTTGTCAGGTAAACATAGATCAAGCCTCTGTATAATCCATCAATTCAACAAAGTGGAAGAGCTGAGCACAGCTCTTTCTGCTGTTGTCTAGAAATAGCTGTGCAGTGCTGGCACAGCGAATCCCACCTTTGCCTGGCAAAGGCTGGGGTATATTCTCTTGAACCCTACTTGCTCCTGGCAAGTGACACACAGGAAATGAGAAATATCCATAAATCTCCCACGTGCTCTGCTCTTCTGCCCATAGCTCCCATAGGCAAGGAGAGTTTGCTGCTTTAATCACATTTGCCCTTCACAGGTGGCATGGCCACCTTTAGAGAAAAGATAATCTTTTGAAGCTAAGGTGTTTCAATGCCAAAATCTGACAGGCTGCTTGGAGAACACTAGCCAGTTTCAGTTCTGTGCACATCTGCTTTTTCAGTAGCTTGAGGCACTCATTCCTGAGACATGATAATTCTCAGCACTAAAGGCATTTCACTCCTAGAAGGTGCCATATTAGCCACTATAATTATGAACTTTGATAAAACAAATGTTGATTTGGAGAAGTGTATAAATTAGTGTGTTTTAATAGGACCTCAACCAATTCATATATAACTCTTTCTAGCTCACAAAGTTAAGAAGTGTAGTGAGTCTTAAGATCCCTTACTTATCACTGTGATACATCCTTATCACTGCCTGGGATGTCCTAAATGTACATCTTCCAAGTCCATAAATGTCTCAGAATCACTAGAGAGAAAACACTTGAAGTGCTGATGGATTTTCTTTTGACACTTTAATGAAGCTAATAGATTCGTAAAAAGCATTTGGTAAGGTAGGAGAGGGAGGGAAGGAGATTTAAAAAGGCTTTTAAAAATCTAACATCTTCAGAGTTTCTCCCTGAGGTGCTTGGAGAGTTCTTCTGTTCAGAATCACATTGTGGAAAGGACATCAACAAACTAAAGAGCATCAGTAAACAGACAAAAAACAGTACACAAAGGGTGACTTGTAGGCATTTCCCTGGACTTCAGTTCATGTCTATAATATTGCCCAGTGACTTCAAAGGTTTCAGTTCTTTTTGGTGGTTCTTTCAAAAAACAAAAAAAAAAAAAAAAAACAACCAACCAAACAAAAAAAAACCCAAATGAAAAAAACAAACCAGAGCTTCAGCTTCTTCTCTGTTTTAGACTTGACTTTAAACCAGCTGCCTGGTTTAACTTACCACGTGTATGACATGGAGTTGAGTCTTTGGAGAGTAAAGCGGACAGGCCTGCTCTTTGCCCAGGGTCACACAACAGCTGAGCCGACCTTCGAGGGCCTCCCAGGGCTGCAGGCTGCCACAGCACCTTCTAATTCTGACCCGGGGGGCGGGGGGGAGGAAAGAGAAGGAAAGAGAAAAGATGGGAGAGAAGAGGAAAGATGGCGAAAAAAGAAGAAAAAAAAAAAGAAAGAAAACAAACCAACACCCCCAGCGATCCTCTTTGCACACCTGATGCTTTTCAGTTTTTAGAAGAGAGCAGAAGAAAGGCCGTGCGAACCCCGGGACTGAAAACCTGTGCGGAGGCGGCCTGCGCTTGGAGCCTGGCGCTCCTCGGGGTGCCCGGCTGTGCGCCACACGCCTACACACTTCGGCAGAGGTGAGAATGCCCGAAGAACAGCGGTAAGAAGGGGGAGCACCCCTGAGCCCCGGGAGGCGACAGCCCGGGCCCGGCGGTCGCGAGGGGGCAGCCCCGCGCCGCGGCGCCGCAGGCTCGGCTCAGCTTAAGTTTAGCTCGGCCCGGCCCGGCGGCGGCGACCCCGCAGGCTCGGCTCGGCTCGGCCCGGCTCGGCC
>VZTO01021303.1:65071-187221 GCA_013400615.1 Syrrhaptes paradoxus
CCCCGCAGGCTCGGCTCGGCTCGGTTCGGCCCGGTAGCGGCGGCCCCGCAGGCTCGGCTCGGCTCGGCCCGGTAGCGGCGGCCCCGCAGGCTCGGCCCGGCTCCTCTCGGCAGCGCTGCAGGCTGCGGCTCGGGCTTGTGAGGCTGCTGAATTACCTTGTTGCTGTTTTAACTTCCCGCATCAACACAACAGAGCTATTTTGGAAACAGTTTCATTCATTCAATTACTTTAATAGCAGTTAAAATACTTTATGAGCAAAACTGGAGTGGTTATGAATGAGACAGAATAATTTCATCCTTCTGTTTTAGCAATTCAAATTTTAGCTAAAGCAGTCTACAAGGTGAATGTGTTATTCTAGCTCTCATCCTTCTCCTTCTTTCTTTCTCTATTATCATTAAGCAGAATTTATGCTGCCATACTACAGATTACTTTGCTGCTGGATGCGTGGTTCCTGCGTGGTTATTTGGTTTCATCTTTGCATTTCTCTGTATTTAATTGCCCCACAGATTGGTGAGCTGTAGCTGTACAAGTTATCAGTTTTTCATACTACTTTGGTTTTCTTTCAGTACAGTCTGAAATCTTGTAAATTAATATTTGTTTCCCTGCTCTGTTCTTTCTTCCATTTAATTTTCCTAAAAAGAAGCAAACAAATGAAAATAGAACCAGTGAAATCTTTATTTCAGGTGTTCCAGTTATTCATGACAGCGATTTCTGCTCCAAGCATCCTAACTTCTAGTTTCCATTTATTATGTGATTGACTGTGAATATGCACATTATCTCTAAACCAATATTCAGCTCTGCAAATACGGCAGAAGATCAGTTTGTCTGTATCTCCAGTCTTTCTTTTCCTGATTTGCTGTTGTTTGATCCCTGACCTTTAGGTTACACTAGGTGAGGGGAACCAGGCAGCTAATGGGTACTTAAAAATTACTAATCTAGAAGCATCTGATAAATTGTCACACAGGAGATTAGTGAATGAAGCATACAGTTGTGAATGGTAGAAGACTCTTAGCTGGATGCTGGCTTATGACAAGCAATCAGGACTGTTAAAGGAGAGAAAGCTTCTAGTAAATAATATTTAGGCTTGTCAGAGATATCTTGCCAAAGTCTAGACCTCGCTCCCCACCACCAGCCAAAACCCAGGGGTGTGTGTTTGCACAGGGACATACACGTGGCCATTGCAGAAGTACCGTTTTCCTCTCCAGAGCAGCTGCTGTTGCTCTGACTTCCCCTGGCCAGGAGGTGATGTGAAAGGACTGATTGCTTCCTAAATCACAGAGCTGGACCTGCAGCGCTGCTGAGATACCTCCTGGAGCTGGTGTGACCCTGGCAGTGGTGGAGATGGGCCGGGCTGGAGCTGTGCGCTCTGGGCTGCGGAGTGGGGCTGGATTGCAGGCAGGAGCTGCAGACAAACCCTCTTTGCATCGGCAGCTGGTCTCCAGCGAGTGCCACTGCCTTGTCTGGCCACCGCTGCCAGAGCGGAGGGTACGCAGCATGGCCCCCACCCTGAGAGCAGTGCCAAGTACTCAGAGTACTGGCAAAGAGCTAGGCTGTGTCGATCCAAGTGTCCTGCTTGTCGGCCAGATCTAACTGAGTCTGAGTTGTCTAAGGCTGTCTTCTTTTCTTTCCACTTTTTTTTTAATATGATGAATATTAAAAGTACCAGAGATAGGTTTCATTTAGATCTCACTTGTGACCTGTGAAGTACATGACTGCTTCTGCTGCTGGCCTTTATCTTTACATCACACAATGCCGAATGAACACAGGGCAGATTTATTTTCCTCTATCACTTTCTGTTTGCTAACAGTGTGATATAGCCACCAGGGGCTCTTCTTGGTTAATTATGTGACATAAACAAGGGCTTTCTGTTAATTTTTCAAAGCAACAGTATATGACAGCCATTTCTCTGCTGTCTTGTAGGCTTCCATGCTTACCTATGTCTGGTGTGAGGAAATGGTCCGATGAGTCCCAGTGCTAACCAAAACAAGATTTCTCTGCTGTGAAATTAGATTTCTGCTAATTAACAGTGCAGGAAGGCAGGCTTGCTTTGTTTCTGGGATACAGCCAAACTTGAGTTAATGTGGTCCTAACAGAGGTAGATACTCCACGATGTACGCAGTTTTGATACACAAAACATTCTAGCAGGTCATTTAAAAATAGGGAGTTTTGAAAACTATGAGAGAGTGGTAGGGAAGAGACAAAATTCCCTTTAAAAGGTAGATTATGCAGGAGGTGTGCGCATAGGATGCATCTTTGGCTCCTTGTTTACAGATGGCAGAGTACTAACGTATTCATATCCTCGACTATTGTCCCTGCATAATACACAAAATTAAAAAACCTTTTGACTTGAAAATTATACCCACATGCATTAATTTTACCAGGGCTGTGAAGAGCTCTCATATTAGATTATGTAAACTTTCCTTCATCAAGTAAAAATGTCATTTGCAAAGACTCTAATAGCCTTTTCTGGACATGTTCAGAACCACATTACTAAAGATTACTTTCTGTAGTGGCCCTTAAAGATCAATTTATATTGAAATAGGTTGAAATGAAATTTCTGTTCTTGCAGTACGAGCAGCTTTTAATTCAGTGGTGAATGATAAGTCAGCTGCCATTTGACATTTCAATATAAGATCTGACTTACTTGCAACCTCTTTATCTGTTCTAATGAAAGGCAGGTTTATTGTGACCTACTGCTCATTATGATATTTTTACTTTGGTCATCTGAGCTTGAAGTATTAAAGCAGATTTCTAAATGTAATTTCAACTTATTCAAAGTCTGGTCACCTGTGACAGTAAAACTAGCAGAAACCTTTGTGTTTGGCACGAGTTTTCTGAACCATTAATGTTTTCTTTCTTTGCTATGCAGACTGCTCCTCCATTGGGACTATGGATGGTGCTGAACAGCTAAACTCTTTAGTCTACTGCAATCTAAATTCCTTTTCTCCAGAAGTTATACAGAAGATATTTCTATAAACTGTAGCTGTTTTGAGCAAATTAGTAAAAATCCCACTAACCCAACCAGATGTATCTGAGAATAAAAGCACAAAAGTGTGATACGACAGTTAATCCATACATCATTGTTTTGATTTAAAACCTTGCTTCATACAGACAGAATATGGCATAGCGAATTGCACTATAGCTAATTCATAGAAGTTTCTCATTTAGAATATATTGTACATAAATGTGCCTTTGAAAAAGCAGGGCTTGCTCTCTGGCCAGCATCATTCTGAAAACGCTGTGACACATAAGATAGTAGGTTTCATATATGTTGGAACACATACCAGTGGTTCATCATCTTTAATTTCTGTTCCAGTTATTAGTCATAGCTAATCTCACATGTTATAGAATTGCTTCCTGGTTCCTTTTCAGTGCTGGATAATTTAGCTAAGTCTAATGAATGGATCGTTTGGGGTTCTGGATAACTGAACATAAAACAAAATAGAGAAGTGTTTTGGCAACAATCTATTTGAGGTGAATTTATCTAGAGAAGGAAAAATTTGACAGCCACCTACTGCAAAATTACAAATTATTATAGAATTGCGTAAGATTTCTGCTGTATTGTTGAACTGTAATTCTCAAAAGAGAATTTCATTTAAGCTTATTGGAGGGCACTTACAAGTTATTTGATCTGTATTCTTTGATATTTTATTGTAATTACTTATCGATTCATAATGTCATTCTTTACTCCACATATAATAGCTTCCAGAAGCAGAGATAGCTGAATAACGGCAATTTCAATTTGTGACTTTTTTTTTAAGATTCTGCCTTCCCTCCCCCCCAATACCATTTTCCACTCATGCTTTCAGACACATTTTTGGAGCAGGATTCTGTCGAAGCATCCATTTTCTGGTCAGACATTTTATTTAGAGTATTTTTTTCTGAAACTGTCTGGAGAAATCATCATAGTCCCCGGAAACCTTCTCATCAAAAACTTTAAAATCACTACCATCCTTTGAAGCAGTTTGGTTTT
The DNA here is from genome assembly GCA_013400615.1 of Syrrhaptes paradoxus. NCBI lineage: Eukaryota > Metazoa > Chordata > Aves > Pterocliformes > Pteroclidae > Syrrhaptes > Syrrhaptes paradoxus. The sequence continues at coordinate 69,045 of VZTO01021303.1, forward strand.
ATAATGTAACTTTTTTAGTTGAGGAAAAACAGAAAAAAAAAAAAACCAAACCCACAAAGCACTGAAGATGTTGCAGCCAGCTGTATCCAGAAGTACTGTCGCTGGCAATTTGCAGAATGCAGAATAGCTAGTGAAGGCCAATCAATATTTATATGATTGTGTGGTGCTAAACAATGATCTCGAGTCCACCTGAAATACACCTTTCCGTGCCAGGAAAGAGCAAGCCTGCCAAGCAGAGCGTGCCCCGCCATGCAATGGGGCACAGGTCTGTCTGGCCCCAGTGTGTATGTAGGTCTAGGAAAAATCCCAGGCTGGACTTGGGATGGTTGTGTCTCCTCCTATATTAAGTCATTTTGTGGTTCCTGAGTTTCATGTCCCACCAATGTGTAAGTGTTTCCTCTGAGGAACTCTAACTAGCTGCTGGAGATCACAAAGAGCAAACCAGCACTTGTGTAATCCTCTTGTTTTCTGGAGATGACTTCAGAAAAATGCTGGGGGTCGTCTCAGACATGATCCTAAGGGGTGAAAACCCAGCTGCACCAAAATGGCCACGTTAAAATTCTCATACATTAGCAAAGATAGTAACTTCTCAGCCAGTTGTAGGCTCATCCATTGCCAAGTGTCCTTCCGTGTGACATTACTTTTTCTCAGTGTGGTTAATGGGTACTCTCAAACCCACTGTAGAAGTTAGGGTACAGAAAGTAGTGGTGAGCTTTCAGTGGGCTCCCAGAAATACAAATCATGGCCTGGACAAGGTTGTATTTGCAGTATTATGACTAAAAGAAAAACATATGGTCCTCTCTGATGTTTTTTACTGGTTTTGTTTCTTTGGTTGGTTGGGGTTTTTTTTAAATCTAGTCTCTGATAAAAATCTTTGTTATAGAAATACTTGTTACATGTTCTTATACTGGCACCAGTTTAAAATACTGAGATCCTGACATTGGTTAAAATAATTTTTAAAAATCAGGTTTTGTACTAGATGATAAATACTGGTACTAGTTGAAAACTATTCAAATCAGCATGAGCTTGAGCTGTGGCTCTTGGAGTCGCACAACCACTGCCGTGTTGGGAGATGTACTGAGCACAGGACATTGTTTTCCAAGGTTTCCACAAATATTTCAGAGAATATTTCTTGATCTGATACACAGTTCAAGGCAAAAAAAGCTCAGTAAACTTGAATGTGATATCAGCAAGATAGTCTGGAAACTTTTATTCGTTTTACTGGATAGTACAAAGACTGACTGACTCCTTTTAGCTGTCACCTTTTCCTGTATGCATAGTGGCAAAATATTATATAAGACTTGCTTATTGTCATTAAAATCCAGTGATTTATAGTTTTATGCAGTCAATGTTGCATGCTTAAGAACTAGAAAAAATCAAACCAACTTCTGAACCTCTTTTGAAGAGATTGCAGCTGGCAGGTTCATTTCTGTTCATTTGTTACCAATCTAGAAAGAAATTAGAACTATCCCAACTAAAAAACCCTCATCTATTTCTCTGAATGTCTGGTTTGTAAAACAAACAGATCGGGGTTTTTCGTGATAACTTGTAAATGCCTAATGCTATGCCAGACTTTCAGGGAAACGGTCCGAGCCACACAGTTATGTCACACAAGATTTTGCTGTGTAGGTGGCTCAGGTGAAGCTGCAACATGCGTAGGAGACCTCCCAGGAGCAAGGGCAATGGTAGGTGGAAAGTCTCTGTGACGGAGGGCAGAGCGAGGCCCCAGTTTGACCCCATGGGATGTTATGCTGTTGAAAGTCTCATCTGTCAGGTTCAAAGGAAAGCCAAAGCCTCATCTATATATTAAAAATTGCTTAGTGCTTTACACAAGAGCGGGGGACCTGATGTTACTGTTGTGTATTTCTGTGCCCGGTATGTGCATAGATTGAAAGAAGAGATGCAAAGCCCTCACTTGAGGGGGGAATGATATTTACAGCAATCCCCAATGGCCCATTGCTTCCACAGTCACTGTGCTGGGCAGAGAGGTTACTCAAACAATGCTAATGCTGAGATTAAAATATTGGACACGGACTGAGAAATTCTGAGTTAATTTTTTGGCTCTGTCAAAAAGCAGTCTATGGGAATTAGTTAAATCATTTAATCTGTGCCTCGCATCCTTCCCATCTGACAATTTTATACCTCAAAAGCCTGTTATGAAATGCGGTGCGTTAGTGTGAGTCGTTCCCATTCTGCAATGATGGTTACTGTGCACATGGGGAGATTTTGGCTTTCTATTTGCATGGAAGCAGTTTGCTCATGAAGTGTTAGTCACAAAACAGCACTAAGGCAAAACCCCTATCATCCAGCAAACTGTGACTAATGTTGTTTCCACATCTGTATCTACAGTAATACAGGTTGAAATGATTTTCCATTTTAACTGCATTGATTTTTATTTGCTGTAATAAACCCAGGCATGCAGACCCTTTGATACCAGACAGACGAGCCTGTTTGGTTGTGTTTGCTCAGGTCAAGCAAGAATGAAATCAGAAAGCTCCCAAAATATTATCTATAGGTGGCCATTAGGGAAGAGGCAAAGTACATTTAAACTTAAAAGATACTTTTCAGTGGCTGTACTCTAAGGTGGCTCTTCTTGAACATGTAGCTGGATGTGTTATTTATTTGTTTGAAATTGCTGTCCTCAAGTCCTTGATATCAGAAGTATGCTTGAATACTTGTCAGTATTTTATAAGCACATTCTGAAGAGAGTTCATAACATGAGAAAAAAAAAACGTAATCGTGGTTTTCAGTTGTGCGACCTTGAAATCTCTTTTCTTGACTTGGAGGTAAAGATTATTCCATGTCTCCTTTGACTTTCCCTGGATATCAAGTACCAAACACATCCAAAACCCAAGCTGCTGTTGGGATGGTGTGCCTACTGAGTTGCCCACAGAGGATCCTAATGCCACTCTCCAGGACAAGTCCCAGATTCACCCCAAACCCTGCAGCATCCTGAGGTCCTGCAGCAGCCCTGCATCTGGGAGATAGTGTAGTTCTGAAAATGATCCCGCACCCGAAATTCCATCTGTAATTGAGACAATGTCTAGGCTGATAGTGAGGTGTGCATAGAAATAGGTGCAGTTTATTTTGAATAGCAAAGCCCAGACTGAAAAAGTAAATGTTTAGTGGAGGCTAATAGCATGCTTGAAAGAACATTAATAAAGGAAAATAAGAAACAGAGTATGCAGCAATTTCTGACCAAAATAAAATAACCTCCAAAGCAAATACTCTTCTCTTACTTTGTTCTCAAGCTTAGAGCTCCTGTAGTGTAATAATTACTTTGATTTCTGAAGGGGATTCTATTTGTCTGTAAAAATGTTTACAGCCCCATCAGATCTAATTATTCCTGGCTTTTTCTTCAGCAGTTTTTCAAAGAGATTGAGCACAACAGCATTTATCTTTTCAAGATATGGAAAGAGGAGGGGAAAATGATGAGGTGCCTATCCTCCTGGAATCTGGGCTCTTGCATTTCCAGATAAATGAATATATTTAACTAGGTCATAATGAGTAATAGGGAAAAGCTTCTATTTCATTGCTTTGAAATAGACCATTTTGGTCTCTTATTATCGTTTATTATTTATTTTAATTACTCTTAATTGCTGTGACAATTTGCATTTTTATAGATACTTGTATGATTAAGAGGAAAACTTTCTCAGAACCATAATCAGAGCATTTCCAGAGTATTGAAATTCAGGCTAGCCATGAGCCCTCGCCTGGCTGTGTCTCTGCACAGCCCTGCTGCGATTAGCATTCGGCTGCAGCAGCGAGGTTATCGCTACAACTGTGGTAAGCGCTTCACCCCTCCCGGCAAATCATCACTCAGTGCTGTTTTCCCAGTAGACTTGCTTCCCTGCAGGTGCAGAAGAGCCAGTGTAGAGATAGCACTTATATAAAGCTAGTTCATGGCTTTTATTAATACTGTGACACTGTATTTAAGCACTCTGTTTAGTGTGAGTCAAGTTTTTTCTGAACTGCCTTTAGAGCTTCTCTGTTGGCCACTCTCACCCCCAGGGAATTGTATGATAAATCTCACTTTATGCATGAGTGCCAGAGGACAGGAATCGGTTACATTATAAGTGAGGCTGTAGCTCTTCAGTGTAACTAGTGGCTTTGGAGTTGCTTGTGAGCTGACAGTGTTTGCGTTAGGACGGTGGAAGGCACAGTCTGAGCTCGTGTCGAAGCTGTGATCTTCGCTGCGGTGCACTGTTTGCTGAGCAGCCAGGTGGATTAAGTCTCACCATGAAGTTGTGAGCAGCAGTTGGTATCTGAGTAATCTAATTTCTAACCAGCCTGAGGAGCCTTGCGCTGGAGGGTAGCCTCTAGCCTAGAGGACAGCCCTCAGCTGTTGAGCATTAGCCCCTTCCCCAAGACCCCATGGGTCAACAAGAAGTTGCATCATGCCTGGACCGGCACAAAATGTAGATTTTTGTCAATAGAGCCATAGCATGGGCACGGAGCCACACGGAAAAATAGAATGACGGCATCAACAGCTCTCTAGAGCAGCCCTGGGACTTTCAGGCTGGAGCCCAACTGTCCTGCACAGAAGGAGAGAGCCAGCAGCTGCTCCCACTGCCAGACTGACCTGACAGGGCTCTGCCTACTGGCTGCCTTCCTTGGGACCAGCTATTATCACATGGACCTGGTCATAATTTCTTTATAATGGAACACAGCAACACAAAGCTATTTTTCTGTACTTATTTTTAATGGATTATTAATATATGCTTGACATGATATACCAAAAAAATTCACTATAGGACACAATTTATTTTTTTAGGTATGCAGAAATTCTTAGTTATGAGTTTTTGCTGTGAACAAAATTGATTCTAGTTTTAGAATCAAAAATTCAAGTGAAACTTCTTGTTGTGGTTTAATGCACTCAGCTAGCAGCAAAGACCACACAGATGCTCACTGACTCCCCTCCTGGGGAAGGGGGGGGAAAATTAAAAGGATAAAGGGAAAAGAGATTCATGGCTTGAGATAAGAACAATTTAATAACTAAACTACAATAAAATTGAAAATAAAAATTATTATGTAAATAATAGTAATGCATACAAATGTACAAAGGAGAGATACACAGTGCAACTGCTCACCACCTGCTGACCAAGGTTCAGCCAGTTCCTGGCTAACACTTCCAGAGCATAGCAAGTCCCAAAACTGCAATCCCAGAAGAGAGATAAGAGATGAACAGTCCAAGAGCCAACTGAGGGAGGAAGAGAGAACCCTGAGAGAGGGGCGACCCAGAGAGAACTTCCTCATCTACATAGTGGGCATCACATACATGATACAGAATAGACTACTGGCCAGTTTCAGTCTCAGTCCTAAACCCAAGGCCAAATCCTAGGCTAGTAACTGGGGCTGTGCTCCCTCCCAGCCTCTCCTGCACCTGCAGACACTGGCACAGCAGAGAAGCTGAGAAGTCCTTGACTGTCCTGACAACAACTACAAACATCAGTGTGTGACCAGCCGCTTTCTCAGCACAAATCCAGGCACAGCCTCACACTAGCTACTGGGGAGAGAGTTAACTCTGTCCCAGCTGAAACCAGGACACTCCTGTAAAATCCTGTGGGGTTTTGTGGAAGTTTTTGTTAGCAGCCTTGCTGAGAGTTTGGTAACTTGCAACAGTTAGTAAGAATCTTGTGACTGATGAGGAATTCTGTGGCCGAGAAGAGAGTTAGTCACCTTTGAAATAACTCTTTTCAACAGAAATATAGATTTATTTTCCAGGATTTTTACATGCATTTGTTCCACAGAATATAGTAACATTTGTATTCTAATTATGCATCCTATTCTTTCTCTACTGTTAAATTAATTTGGCAGTGTTAAAAGTAGACAGAAGATGAAAACTAATACTGCTACTTGTAAAAGAATGCAGTCAGCAGTGCAGTAATTTCCTGCTAAATTACTTCAGTCAAATACCTTAGCTTTTCAGTGTTAAAAAACAAGTCTATTGTGATCAAAAGACAGATAAGACTTGTACTCATATCAATTTACCATTAGTCTTGCCTTGACAAAGCTGAGATTTGAACTTTTTTTGCAATTCGGTCTATTTTAAGGGAGACAATGAAGAAAAATAGGCTGTGTCTCCTCATTGCCTCCTTGCTATCTTTTCTCTCAGTACACAACAAGAAAAAATTTGCTAAAATATGTCCTTGCTCTTCTAATCGCCTTCACAGCATGAAGCATCATTGCAATTTCTGTATTCTTCTTATGTCCAGACCTCAGTACTCGGGCATTTCATTAATCCAGTTACAGAAGTAAAAGTACAACAGTTCAGCTCTTTGGCCTCACAACTTCTGTCTCTTCCCTTGTTCTTATTAAAAAAAAAAAATCTAAACCAGGTAGACATACAGTTTTACTATTCCCACTGTCTGCTTTATGCTGTACTGGGAAATCTCTCTCCACTCTGTTGTGCTGCTCAGCTGAGTAGTTCAGCTGGACCCAGGCTTTACACCCCAGCTTTGGGAGACCTCTGCTAGTAAATAATTGAAATGCTGAGAAGATACATCACAGCTCCTCTTTCCCTGGGAGGAGTGTACATGAAAGGAAGGTGGTACCAGCAGGAGTTGTGTGGCTGACTCCAGTAGCAAGGCCAGGACCTGCTCCCACGCTGCTCTGCCAGCATCCGTCCTCTCCCTCGCTGGTACCTCCAAATGCCGGGCTGGAGCTGAACCCAGGGCTGTGGCAAACTGCCGTGCTCCCTTATGCATCAAACAGTTGTTCAGAATGTGACCTACATTTCTCTGAAATGATTTATAATGCTCTTAATAACTCTGAAGCACAATTATAACATGCTTTTTAAAAGAAAAAATTTGTGAGATTTAATATTAATATTGAGGGTTTTTTCTCTCTCAACAGTACCTTGCTGTGCTCAGCAAAGCTCCCTCTAATGCCCACAGACATGCTTGTGAAGGTTTAATCGTCTTATTTCCTCCTTGTTTCCATCTGGGGTTGCTTTCACGCAGCTGTAGTACCCGACAGTGACACGTGTCCCTGACTGTGCCCAGAGGGGAGCAAAGGGCTCTCCCATGGCAAGGCCACCTCTGCTGCAGACACCCATCTCCAGCCACAGCTTCTTCCCTTGCTCAGAGGCTCTCTCAGCTGCCAGCTCTAAATAGCTTTCAAATTCTTTCTTCTACAAGATGGAGGGGGAGCTATCAATGCCAGCTGAGCTTTTAGAGGGAGCTATGTGAGCTGGTCTACAGTAAAAGAATATTTTAAACACATGGAAATACATCCAGCTATTTAAGCTTAGGGAAAATATTTATATTACTAAGAACATTATACAATACTTTATTTAGTCCAAGAGGAAGTTTTCTAGAAAACTTGGACCAACAATCCCCAGAAGAAGCCCTCTGCTTTAGCTGGGAGCTGAATGAGATGACCTAATAGATCTTGTCCGTTTCTCACCTCCAAACCCCATTGCAGTCTATTATTTTTTATGTCAGTGATCAGTGAAGCATATCTGTGCATGCTGAAAAAGAGATTACCCATTTTTTACTTGCTTTGACATACACTTTGTCTTTTTATAAAAAATCTAACTTTGAAAATTCATGGTTAATAAGAGGCTTCAGATTACTTATACGCAGTCTAATCAGGCTGTGCCAGTACAAGGCACGTGCTTAAACAGTCTCTTCTAAGCAAGGGCATGACTTACTACTTTTAATGCATGATATCTTTTGCTGTTGGGCCTCTGAGCCTTGACTTATGTTTAATCTTTTGATTCAATTCCCTTCAGACATGTGAATTTTGTCAATGCTTATTTCTCCCCCACAAAAATCTGGTTATATTATGTGATGTTTTCTTCAGATCTTCAGTATTCTGCAAGGCATTTCCCACCCCCTTTTTTTGCTTTTCTCTTCTGGAAGGAAAAACTGGCTTTAACTATGCCTGAACCTTTGTTTTTTGTCCCTCACCAGGGTCTCGGACAGCAAATCTCTGTCTGCATAGACATCCTATCCGAGACCCTCTGCTCCCCCCACAAAAGGAGGTCTGGGGGCAGCCTGTTCCAGGCAAGGGGCCCTTGACTGGGGGTGGTTTTCATTGCCAGGGGACTCTGTGCCCCTTTCCCAGGGGTGACCTGCAGCCTCAGCTGGCAGCCGGCTCAAGGGCACTCAGCTGCTAGATGAGCCTTGCTCTTTGCTTCCCCAAACACAAGTGAAATTATGACTCTTTGGATCATTTTTTCAACTTTTTAATTTCTAAATTATTTCCTGTCCAGAGAAGATGAGGGGATTTTGTCAGATATCTGATTAGGGACAGTTTAGCGAAGGTAGGGAAAGAAAAAAACCAAGAAAAACAAATGAGGAAACTAATGCTATCGGTTTTCTGAATGAATGAAATAAACAAGCTCAGCACGTTCATCTCGGGCACAGCTCCCCATCATCCTTCAGCTCCTGCTTTTGATGCCGGGTGTGCAGGGACAGAACTGGTGCCTGGCCTGGGCAGAGCATGGTGGTGTGGCACCTCCATCCAGTATGTGGCTGAAACAACCCTGGCCAGCTTCATGTGCGACTCTGTTCTGTGTTTCATTTTGGATAAGAGCCTTAATTTGTAGGTTTATTTGTGTGATCACTCCCCTGGGGGATTCATAGTGTGGTACCTCAGTAGCACACATTTTTTAGAGAGCTCCTAATTCAGAATTTTTTTGTCCATTTCTGCAGCTTTCAGGAGCCATAAAAGAAAGCATTTATCTCTTCTTGATAGTTGTATTTTTTTCAGAGCTAGGCTTTGATGCCCACTTTTATTTGTCCTTTCAGCTCTGTCAGTGAGTAAAGCCACTCACTGGCTTTTGTTGGAGAACATAAAAGGATGGGTGACTTTACAGGTCACATCCAAGCATATGGATAGTTTTGATGTTATCACTTTGTTGAAAAAAATGCTTGGTTGGTTCTTGTTTCATCACATCTTAATTACAGAAATCAACTCCAACCATTAATGAAATTTCAAATAAAAGCAAGGTGGTCTTTGCTTCAGAGGGAGTTTCGCACAGAGAGGGGGCAGCCAGGAGACCAGGGCTAACACAAGGACCCAGCGAGAGTGGCTTCTGCTCCCTTTAGCAACTCATTCTTGCAGGAAAAGTGCTCAAAGAGCTCCTGTGTACCAGCCCTTATATACTTACACATGCAGGATAGGATATAATCTTAACAGGATCTTGAGGAATCTGGTTCATTGTGTTTTAAAACAGGTCCAGTTAAACTACAGAGTTTTTCCTACTGACCTACTATAGGAAATTCCTAATTTAAAGATCTGATTGAAATCCAGAGTAGGTTTAAAGTGTGAATGCAGAGAGTCTATCTGTTAACTGACCCCATACCAGATACCTGGAAAGACAAAAACTTTGTTATTCCTCCTGGTTGTACTCCCAAGACACTTGCTCAAAAAGTCCTGTTTCCACAACATATATATGAACCTTGAATGAAACGATAAAATCTATCTTGAATTCACAGGGGAATGTTACAGGAAGAACTGGCACGTTTCAACCCCTTTTCAAGGGAGGTGAACATAAGCAAATTCTGCGTTCAGAAAAACTATTATTGTGGGGGACTTCCCTGTACAGAATAGTTCAACGTAATTAACCGCTGCATCTAGTTTCAGCCAAATAGTTCTTGATCACTGGTTTACAGATTAAAACATCACATCTAGGATTTAACATGTTGATTCAATTACTTCAACTTGTGCTTCAAACGCCATCAAAGTGTTGATTCTTTTCCCTTAATTCTTTTGAAAGGCTTATTCAGACTGACTCACAAACTAGAGATGACTGCAAATTTGGATAATGCATTTAAGTGGAGAGGCTTGATCCTTCTTGATTAAAAGATTTTTTTGTAGCGAATGTTTAACCTCTGAAGTTCATAAACTGAGCTACAGTTAATGAGTGTGTTTCATTCTGAGATGTTTAAGCATCCTCCCACTTCTTTTTGGTCTCTGAAATCAAAAGAGGATGCTTCCCGAGTGGCAAAATACAACATTTATGCTAATTCAATATCATTACAATTATTGCACAGTAACTGAAAAATCTGTGTGCAAACAGTTACATAAATGACATGAATAAATACACAAGCATATTGTTTGCTTCACCAAGAAATCGGTACATTAGAAGGATAAACTATTATATTGCCTAATTAGCCATCATCCAGGAAGGGCGTTTTCATGAGCTGGAAGCCAGATGGGCAAAAGCTGTCCTGAACCACATGTAATGAAGAAACACTGCAAGAAAAACTGGTTAGTACTCATTTCTGATAACTTTCCCTGTGCTTGGAACTTCGAGGCATGGAAGGGCATTCTACCTGCTTCCTGCATCACCAGCATCAATAAAAGAACATGTGAGTAAAACCAGTTTCAGGGGCTGTATCCTAGGTCACAACCATGTGGACCAACACCTCCTGAAAATGTAGTCTGTGGGGTTGGGAATGCTAGAAATCATGCCTGATTACAACAAAAAGGGATTGCTATGTACAGTGGGGTCTGTTTCCTATCAATCCAGCAGGATGCATTTTACAGAGTTCTTTTTACACCAAAATACTTGCTTACTGTAAAACACTAAACAGTTTACTGTAAAGCAGGCTTCTGACTGTACTGATCGCATGAAATGTGGACAGTAGAACTGGGCAAAAAAAAAATTTTGCAGGTAATAAATTTGTTTAAAAATTTAGTCTGTGCAGGATTTCTTAGTAAATTCAGATAAATATCTTCAGACAGAAGAAAAAACAGTCCAAAAGCTTGCAGAGCATAACTCCCAGCAGCATGTGATAGGGCACCTGCAAGGCAGAAATTTTTCATCCCTGGAGAATTTTCAAGCTTCCCTGGAAATCACGAAAGGGTTTCAAACACACCTTCCACGTCACTGACACAGGTGGCAGGTGAAGGAGCCCTCTGCTCCTCCAAAGTTGCAAAGTTGGCTGTAGGCAGAGGGAAGACCCACAGCTGCCTGGGAGTTTTCTCTGACCTGGTAGGGCTGTTGGCAAGTTTTTTCTTCTTTGCTGAATCAGTGGTATATTTGTTTTGGAAATTACAGCTTTCTCTGTAGGCTTCAGACCGATAAATGTGTCTTTGTGTGGATGACTGTGTTTGTCACCGTGGCGTTGTCTGTTTGGTGTTCAGGAGGCTGCGGAGCACCTCAGTAGGGAGCTGACCCAGTGTTTGTACACAAGCTAAAAAGGATGTGAGCTGTACGACATGCACTGAAACAGCCATCATGATGTCTTTCTGTAATAGGAAATGTCTGATGAAGTGAACAATTTGTTCCTTGCTCACAAACGATGTCCATTCACTATCATGGATGCTTTGGTCCAGAAACATTATTTCTTATTTATATCTTAACAGTTAATGCCTGAAAGAAAACAATATCCCTTCAATGGGAGTCATTTGGAAATAAAACTGTAGGGGAAAGCTTGTGTTTGTGTTTAGATGGTCTTGTTTGCTCTTCAGTGCGTATAATTGAGTTTGAATACTTCATGTTGAGGCTGTCCTTACAGTTATTGCCAGGTAGCAAGTAATTTCATCCTAGAGAAAAGACTTAAATATGACCTCTGGTTTCTTTTCATTGACACGAGGGAGCACAGGGTGAAACAGATTACACGTAAATGTCTGTAGGCTGGACGTTTAAAGCAAAGAGAGATGACCCCTGCCTGCTGTATCTGGAAACAGATCCCTGGGGGGGAATTGGCTAGTGTAGCCAAGACCCCAGGCTCTCTTGGGGTCACTTGCTGGGCAATCCCCATACTGGCCTTTGACTAGTTCTGCTTTTGCTCATGTATTAGGGACTACTAATTCCCAACATCTTTTCCAGCTCTCCAGAAATAAAGTAGCCTGAAATTGTAACTGATGTAAATCAACGCGGCGTCACTGTGACTTCCATCAAAATCTGTGCCAAGAATCTGGCTGTGAAACACTTAAATGGTATTGACACATCAGCTCAGAGGAGCATCCCTGTCTTCTGCCCTGCTGTGACATGCTTCACAGCATGACGTGCTTCATGGGAAACATGACGACAGCAGGTTGTACACAGGTGACAGCACTAGAAGATCAGACCTTCTCTTGAACACCGTTGGGCAATGGGATAAAAAGCTGATGTTCATGCAGGGAATAAATCAAAGGCTCTATCGGCAGCAACGTCTCTCTGTGCCAGGCACAGGTATAGTTTTTCTATTTCTTGCTTCTTACGCTGCACCTCTGCTGGGTGAAGCGACAGTACAGAGATGTATGAGATGGATAGCTGCTGCTGGTCCCCGGCCACCCTGTCTGATTCTGTGCTTTTTTCACAAAGTAGGTTACTAGATGTGTGGATAATGAGTGCAGGGATCGCAGTGCTGCCGCTCGCCTGGTGCTTCTGATGGGTGCCTGGTGCCAGTTGTGGGATCCCTCCCGACAGCAGGTGTTACCTGCACAGTCCCATGCCAAGGTGCCAGGAGCTGTCAAGTGTCACTGAGCAAGGGCAGGCACTGAGTGTCACACACCAAGCAAAGGCAGGCACTGTCTGTCTGCGCTTCCCTGCGCTACATGTGTCATAAGGTTCGTGGGAGTGAACCTTCCTGCTCGTGCAGATCTGAAATCCAAAGATCAGCCTTCCAGGGGTGGGTGTTACATCGGCAGAATTCTGAAAGCTTTCCAGTAGTTCTGTGGCCCTGTCACCGTCTTTAACTCTGCTGGCAATTGTCTTGCTTTTCTACATGTTGCTTCCAGCCTAAAATTACTCTGTATAACTCAGTATTGTTTCCGTACATACACATATATATAGAACATGTATAAACATATATTTGTATGTGTGTCCAGATGTGCATACATAAATAGATACAAATGCATTAAAAATTCATCCCTGTAACATCAGTTCAGAGATGATACTTTCACACTTTTATCTAAGCTTTTTTTGCTTATTAGGATATAGAACATCCTCCAGGGCTCTACTGAGGGTTTTTCATACACATGGCAAAACTGTCCCTCCAGTGAATTATTTCCTGTCTGAAAGATAAGACAAAGAGATTTAGAAGGAAAACAGTGGTAAGCCAAGTCCAGACTTGCACAAAGATTTTTCTTTAATTCCAGACTCCCAAATTAAGATGCTGTTCATTGGATTCCATCACTGGAAGTCTGCTGTCGGCTGCATGCGGCTGGAACACGGGGCCAGCAGCTCCTGCTGTGCACCTGGGGCATTGCACAGCCCCCAGCTTCACGTTGGTGCTTCAGGGGACATATCTGAAGAGGCAACCCTGTTAGCATAGCATCTTCCTTCTTTTCCTCTTATTTTCAGTCCTTCATTTTAGCAGAATTATTAACTCCTATTCCTGTTTATTGCCTTGTGCTCACTTTGACAGGGAGTTGCATCCCACCCTCACTGCATGAGGATCTGTGGGGGCTTCCTGCAGGAAAGCAGCTCACCGTCACTGACTGCCGCACTCCCTCTTGGATGCGGCACCACGTGTTGTGGCAGCATTTGCAGAGGAAGGCTGGGGACTGCAGCAGGGCAGGGACGAACCAGTAAGGTGAAATGAAAAGGAGCAGGGCATCCAAGGCACTCTCCCATGGAGCTCAAGCTCATTTTGCAAAGATTTGGAAGATGTTCTAAAGCTATTTTCCAAAGCTAATACTTACAAAAGAAGTACAAACCTGCAAACCTGCATGTGCTTCTGGCAAGCAATGGTTTTGTAGTGGTTTCCAAGTCATAGCAAACCATGCTTTTCCTTAAATGCCACTTTTCAGCTGTGGAGTTGGGGAAAAATGATTTCTCTAATGTCTCTGACAAACCCTGTGACTGATGGGTACTTGTTCCCTCTCCCTGTGCCTCGCGCGTACAGCTGGGCATAATCTATAGGGAAAACCTCCAGTACAGCTGTTTGCTAGCCAGATTCATTAAAATAGGGCCAATTATTTTCCCCTTCAGTATACTACACATACATTTATCTATAAGTCCTCTGAATCCTCGGGGGCAGCAGCACCCTTGAGATTTAACCTTTCCTATTGCTAGGGACACCTTGCACAATGACTCTGCGGAAGTAGTCGTGGGGGTATCTTGTCTTCTTCAGACCTAGTACAGCCACGTGTTCAGCAGACACTTCTATTCTCAAATCAGCAATCTGATGTTGAGAAAGTTAGTATGTCAGCATGAAGAAAGGGGAGAGAATCTGATCTTTTGTAGATCAGTCATCCTGAATTTAAAAGATGTAGGCAGTATGTTTGTACAGAGGCAGGTCTGAGTATGGGCTGACTTCCCTTAACAAGACTTTATACAACTCTATCGGAACAGCAGGACTAGCAGAGGGATGATTAGCCTTGGCCAAAATGCATATGAAACTTCTTGTTTTGCACGTTCTTCTGTATGCTTTGTGTCACCTAGATACAAAATTTTTACTCATTCTATGGGTTTGTGAGCTATCTGCTTGGAGTTTCCTAAAATGTGAGGGCTTAATTGTACCCTCGTTTGATTCAGTGGGAGTATTGCCATCGACTTAAACGAGAGCTGAGCTGTGAAAAAGGATTTGCATGCATTGATTTAGTATGCTGCCAGGGAAGGTCGAACGTGTGAACTTGGAGAAGAAGGAAAGTTCAAGTCCTAACAATCATGACATCCCTTTGAGATTAGATTTCCCCTGTAGATGTATGCATTGTATAAATAAGAAGTATGGTTTGTTTTGGATCCACAAATATTGATGAGAATTTTTGTCTTCGAGGATGTATGATTTGTTTTGGATCCACGAATATTAATAAGAAATTTTGGCTTCATTGTGGGAATTATATAGCTGAATAGACCCTTTTAAAAAGAATATTTTGGCTTTTCATTTCAGTGGTGGTTTCCTTTTCATCTAGCAACATAATCCCTGACCTTGCTTTACAATAGCAACCCTTTAAAAATAGATCTTTAGATATCCATGTAGCTGAACTTAAAGATCTGGATTAAGTCACTTAGAGCTGTATGATTTCCCACTTTGAAGGATATAGTGAAAGATAAAGCTGGCTGCGAGGCTCGCAGCTCTTGGTAGCACTCAGTGTGGCACACGGGCCGTGTTGTTTGCCGGTAATCCTGAAGCAGCATTCCCTGGCTCAGTTTGCCAACCCAGGAACCAGGGAACATCTGATCATTTTGTACTCCCCATCATCTCTCTCATGAAAGTCCTGTGACCATCGAGAAGTAATCCTGGATTGCCTTGTAGTAAGAAACCAGAGGGTTGGCACAAGATGTGTGGTGTTTTAAGGTTCACTTAAAATCTGCTCAGAGGCACTTGACAAGTCCCACTGGCTTATGCTGGGACTTCAGGTGGGAGTAGGGTGATGGATCAAAATTCTGTCGTGCCCTTTCATGCAGGTGGATGCCATCCACAGTGAGTGTCTGCAAGTAACCATCACATCTGCACTTCTTGCCCTCAAGCCATGGCACTTGTTAGTTTTGAAACAGAATGGGTAGATGGCTGTCCCTGCAAGTAGGGCAACTTGGCTTCTCCAAGTCCCTTTACAACAAAGAGCTGAAAACACAAGATGCGAGAGCACCAGTGGCTAGAGAGGAACAGATGAGTATGGTGATACCAGAGAGCTGCAGTGACCTGACTCCTGACGTGCAGTGGGGGAAAGAGAGGAGCTCCAGTTCCTTCATCAGCCCCATCTGAGCCAGCCTGGGGAGTCCCACTGCTCCTGGAGAGGCTTTGCAGACAGCACTTGCTTAGATGAACTGATTCAAATATATTCATGACCCACTTATTTGTGTGCAATTAGTGGATACACATTCTGGGAATCCTGAAATGCTGCCAGCTCTTTGTCAAGCTTTTGGGAAACACGTGCTGCTAGAGAGAGCATGCTATATTATTTGACTTCATTTTCCAGTGTATCAGGCACACAGTGTTCATTCCTCACTGATCTCTCTTGGCAAGTTCAGCTCCGTTTGGTCTGGCTTTTCTCCTGGCATTTTCAGTAGTCCTCTCTACGTGGTCTAGCAGCTGTACCTACCTTTCCAACAACCTCAATTTCCTGTTTATGCTAAATTCCACATAATATATTGAAATTTTCATTAATCAGGTGTGAGGAACACCCAGGACTTTAATAAACTAGGTTCAGCTGTCTCTGGACCTGAGAAAGCTGCTGTCACAAAACATACTAGAAATGAAATTAAATTGATGAAGCTGATTATAAATCCAGAGAGTCAGAATGAATAACAGCTATTGCAATTTTAAAAAGACATTGCTTTCCCTCTTTCAGCTTTCATTATATTTGGCTATATATATAAACCAGAAAGTGCATTTACACCTACTCAAATAGGGACAAATCCTTATTTGCCATTCCTGGGTACATCCCAGTATATAGCTGCTTATAGCATTTGGGTGCTTTCTTCAAATCATTGATTAGAATAACCTTGATTTTTCTCCTGACCCTGTTACAGCACAGGGTTTCCAGCCTCAGCTGCATTAATGCAGCTGCCCTGCTTTGGGCAGCAGAGGATTTCAGTGGTGTCAGGCAGCTTTCCACAGAATTCCCTGGGAGCAGGATTAGGCCATGGAGTGGAGATAACGAGGCACATGTTAATCTATTTTAAGGGTTACTCTTGTTTTAATTGGCAGCTGGATCTTTGCTTCTTAATTGCTGAGGATGTAATGACAAGGACAAATGGCACCACAGGACCTGGCTACAATTTCTGGCTGTCTGGACTTCATATGAGCTCAAAATCATGTCCACGCTTATGGAAAAAAGCTGTTGAAAAGAGATTTTAACACTGTCATTTTACGGACAAAGAAATGGTCCTGTGGGGATAGGCTTCTGACAGCTTTATTTATAATCACTCTCCAAACAGTCTTTGAGACTTCTACACAGCTGTGTACGGAGTTACATATAAGGCACGAGTTATGCCGGGTCTCCTGTGGTAAATCAAATCCAATAAGAAACACATTAAAATTTGAACCTACAATTTTCATACTCAGTTTAAACCATGATGATGTTCTCGTCTGGGATTTTCTAGGTGACTAATAATCTTTAATGCAGTAATCTGTAGCAGCAGAGGTTGCACATGAGCCGCTGTTCTTTTAAACTGATTCGTTGCGTTGCCCACAGCTCAGTGGCAGTTGCTCACTGCAGGTAATTAAGATGTCCTGGAAGGTTCCAAGAAGGAGCTGGAGGATGATGCATCACAAACAGAAAGCTGAGAAAGATCAGAGAAAGAGATTTGCTGATCATGCTGATGCTAAAATACCTTTTTGTAATGGAAAAATTTATTTGCTAGTTTATAGCAGTAGCTTAACTAATTGATTGCGTATGGCTGGCTTTGGGACAGGCAGACCCAGCAGATGGAGGCAGGGCAACTCCACCAACTCTGACACCGATAACCCAGTATCATGTCTCTGTTACGTTTTATTTGCATTTGCTGCCTTATCAGTTCTCTTTCCATGCCTGTTGATCCTTTTCATTTTTATTACTCAGCCTTGCTACTAAACCTGACACCTTTTCTGCTATAATAACCTGGCAGGGTCTAGAGATAGGAATTTGCCCCTCAACATGAGAAGAGGGGCAAGAAATGGTTTTTACAGCAAAGTTTCCCACCTGCTAATGCTTTGCCAGACAACTGCTCTTAGCAGCTAAATACCCATCTCAAAATGAACGGACTTTTTTAAGGTCAGGCCTTATCTGTTATTTAAAGCAGAACTGGATGGTGAAATAACCGAGAAGTTTACTAGTAACACATGGGGAAGCAAAATAGGAGTTTATCTTTTTGCTCCTTGGTGACAATGTGTTTAAAAGCATCTGTGGAACAGGCTGTGAATCAAATATTCATCTGGAGAAATGAATTAGGAACATGCAGTTCCAGGCTTAACCAAGCGTGCAAAACCCTCTGTTGATGTAGAAATTAGAGATTTCCATAGTCCTCTGAGCATTTTCCAAAGAGTATCTAAATGTTCCCCAAGGTTAATTTGAGAGTAGCAAGGATCTATAATCATTATGATGTGGTGAGTAGTTAAATTAGATAAAAATAGTGGAATTTTTAAACTACTATTTAAGATACTGATAGCTACATGCTGGGTAATATTGTAAGAAAACTCATTTATAAAGGCATCTGTACTCTGATGGAAAACAGTAATGGAAAGTAATTCCATTTAGAGGTTTGTTGTTTGGGGAGGTTGAGTGTTTCTGGGTCTTCTTTTTAAAGATTGTAGAATCAGTTAATTTGTACCAGCCTTGCCGAAAGCCCAAGCTGAACACCCGGAGTCAATGAAGTGATTTTACGGAATTCATTAAGCTTTTGCTCAAACCCAGGAAATTGGTTTGTTCATGTTTTCAGGCCTTTAAATCATGTCACTCTTGTAGCAGATAACGCAGGGACAAGGAAACATGGTTGTGGAAGAAGCATCAGTCCTGGACTTCCCCGATATGGCAGATCCCAGGTGACAGCGTTGGGGTCTTTCATGAAAAACTTGCCCTTCTATTGTGTCTTCTCTGTTCCTTTCAAATGCTTTTAAAGGACTGTTCTACTCCAGAACATGCTGAAAATTTAGTCTAGAAAATCTTTCTTTTAACAGGCTAGTCAGATTGATGGTTCCTTTAACTTCAATACGCAGTGGCTACTTTGATTAGCACTCGGCAAGTAGCTCCTCAGCTGTGATTGGGGTACGTAGGGTGTGCGTGGCAGTGATCGACATTCATGTCAGGACAATGTTCGTGTGATCTGAGGTACAGCTGGCAGAGCTCAGAGGCAGGGTTGGGAGCCTGGAAGTTACCCACAGTCCTGGGAGGATTTTGCACTCTGTGCCACTTTCCCTGCAGCACCGAAACCGGTACCTGAGCTAGTTAGTTTGTAGCTGGATTGTATTTTTTTCCCATTTTTTAAATACTTTGTTTACAAAATTCTTTACAGACTTACATGTATACAAATTCTCATTTACACAGGAGAAGCCCTTGGCTGCTTCAAGCTTATCACAATGTCCCCATTCTTTGTATTTATGCATAAGTTGCTGCAAGTCCATTAAATTCTTCCACACCGTAGTAATGGCATGGTGTTGATTTATGTTTTAACTGTAACAGCAATTCACCAATTGACTAAAATCTTTCTTGTCATGAATATTTTAATGAGAGCTACAGACTTTATATCTGGTGAAAGAATACAATTTTCAGGTGTCTGATGCTGCCAGATGACACAGTAGAACAGAGGTATGAATGTTTAAATGAATAAATGTCTAATAGACTGATCAGAAAATTACCATGTAACTGCTTCATTTTATGGTTTTTTGCTGATACACATTTTCTAAGCTGATGACCTGACTGACAAGTAACACTTGGCGCGTTTGTAGGTTTCATTGAACAAAGATCAGGAAAATAAAATAATGAAGACAAATATATTTCTCACTGGCAGTAAATCTGAAGGGATGATTTGCATGTTATTCAAAAGCTGTGCTTCCCAGGTAAGAGAGCAAAGGGAGTAGGTGTGAAACAATCTGAATATCCTCTGTGACTTCTATTTGAGCCATTAAAATTGAGGAAATCCCTCAGAGCTACAACCTGGCTTGAGTTACATGGTAAAAGTCTTCAGAGCACAAGTGCAGGGAAGTACTAGGAGTCAGCTAGACAGATACCTTCCCTGGGGGATGGAGGAAACAGGGAGGGAGGGTGACAGACAAGGTTCCCCTCATGGTGTAGAGTTTCTGGAGAGGGATGGCACAGCCCTGATCTGAGCTATCTCAGCAGACACAAGCTGGACCACAACTTTTTTTGAATGTCCATATAAACAAGGCCCCTGAGGACTTCACCAGGTTGTTGTGGGATATTAGGAATTGATGTATATAAAGAACTTGGGAAGCCTTTGTCTCCATTTGTTTGTGTTTTTTGACACCAGACTCTACTGCAAAAGCCTGAGAGCAGAACTAGTGTTTAATGAGAGAGATTTTTCTTTCCTCCTTCTTCACTCTTACAGTGGATGAAAAAGGACAGCACTAAAAGCGAGTTATCATTATAAAGTGTTGCCTTCTAAGAGTGGTGTGGGCCTTTGAGGAAAAGAGAGCCTGGGAGAGGGGTAGAATAATTTCTGTAGTTTTAACTGAATGCTTGAGATTGACAGCAAAAGAGAAGATAGTTACTGCCAGCAAGCAGAATGCCTGTCTACTGACGGGTAAAAAAAGACCAGCAACCATATACAGACAACCAGGTAATTACCACATGATTATAACTCTGGGTCAGTTTCGGTATTAGAGTTTCAAACTGATGATCAAAGTGTGAGAGGCTCCGTGTGTCATTAGCAGCCCTCTGAATCTCAGCACAGTCCATTGATGCATATCTTCTCCTCTGCAGCGGCTGACAGCTTACTTTTGTGCATTTGTGGTTAGCAGTGCCAATAAGAATTATTTACATGACTCAGAGGTTGGATTTTAAAATATTGAAGCAGGATGGAAAAAAAAAAAGGGAAATGAAAAAGGACTGATTTGCACATGAATGTACTTTTCACTAGTTTTCAGGCTTATTGAATGACAATATAAAAGATTAAAAAATATCCTTATCCACTGAGGGAGAAATGTGTTTTATTAATGCAGATAAACTTAATTGAAGCCAGATGTCAGGCATTTAAAATATTTCTATGGAGGTTTTCTTGCTCATGTTGAACAGCCCAAATTCAATGTGCTTGCAATCCACTTGATGATCCCAAAGCGGAAGAGGCTGGAAGAAGTGTCCCAACAGCATCTTGCTCGCTAGAAAGAGGGGGAGTGACACAAGTATGTTTTGAATGGAGGTTGTTGGGGTACCTGGGCTCAATTTCTTGCTGTCTCAGAGTCTTTCTTGTATGATCTGTCTTCCTGCCCATGTGTAAGGTGCTCAGGTGACAGACAGGTGGGAGCTAGAAAAAGACTGAGCATGGCTAGATATTCAGTTTTTAAACATTACACTAAAAAAGCAGTGGTTTAATGTGAGGTAGAAAAAGAGAACAGCTAAAGCAGAGCTTATTTTTTTACTTAACCGATCTCTTTGATCAGGCCTGCTGGATTTCAGGGAAATACCTTCAAAATTTCTGAGTCAGACAGTTTTTCAGCCAAGAGGTTGACATGACAGAGACAGTAACCATCTGGTTACCGCTGTTTTGATAGACATTGTCTGATCTCTGAGCTAGATTCTCCTCCTTCAGAGTGTCTGTGAAAGTCAGTGTCAGCTCCCTTTCTCCTTGTTTGTGTGACGTATTCGGGCTAGGATCATGCTCCCAGCAGTTGGTTTAAATTAGAAGAAAACCTGAACAGGCATATTTAGCTCTGAAATCTGATAGCCACATGTTCATTAAACAAGTTTTTGTCATAAATCAGTGAGCTACTTCATGCAGTGGTAAATAAAAAGGTTCGACTGTACCGACCCAAGTGGAACGTGTTCTCTCTCCTTCGCAGGCTGCACTGGGGATCTCTCTTGTGCCTTCCTGAGCTGGTTGCTCAAGCTGTACTGTTGCTGACATCCTCTAGTGACCGAGGGCTTCAGGGTTTTCTCCTATGTTTTCCTCCTTCACGGTGCCGGGAGCTGCCTACAAGCTCTATCTCTTGACTGACCTACTGTTCACAAGTGAGAGAATTTCATCTGGATCTCAGCACGGTGGTGGCAAACACCTCGGTGCCCGGGAGGCAGAGCAGCCCTTGGCACAGCACAAGGCGGTGCAGAAGGCAATGGGCTGCATCTGTGTGAAGTCAGGAGTTTGTCAACTAGCTTCATGCATCACACCCGTGATGGTAACTTTGAGAAGAAGCAGTTCTGATTTTTCTCTAGAATTTCATCAGGTTTTTAATGCAATGCTTCACTATATTTTACCCATATCGAGATCAGCTCTACTTTCTAGTAAGATGCTGCATAGCCTTTGGAAGTTGCCATTGTTTTTGTTTAATGCTTTCACAGTTACCAAAGCTCAGCGCGTAAGACCACAGGTGGGCAGTGAGGCACAGCTTCACTCCCCGTCCTCAGGTTATCTAACGGCAGACTTTCCTGGAGAAAATGTTTGAAAAGGAGTAGTCCTGGAATCAGCTATGATGGACAGGGAAGGGAGAGGTAAAGGGCTCAGCTAGGCTTCAGTGGCTCTCCATTCTCAGAAAATCTCATAAGTGGTGAATTTTAGATGGTTTGATGCTCACAGGTTCTCACAGCTGGGACAGGACAGGATACACTTTCTGTGAAGCTCTTTAGGAGAGCATCGTATATGTGAACATTTGTTTTGTTCTTACAGAACTGGTACTGTCTGTCCAAAACATGAAAGAAAAAAAGTGCTTTCTGCAGACTCTGCCTTGGGAAAAGATAATCCTTGTGATTGCCTTCTTTTGCTACTATTTATGCCCATAAGTAGAGGATCCTTCACTAGAATTTATCAGTTACAGCTTTACAGCAGCATTTATCATGAGTGCTTATATTTAGCATGTTATCTTTCAGACAGTCCTCCAAAAAGCCACCTGTTCCAGACAGTTTTGTTCAGCTGTTTTCTTCTTGGTGGAATAATCTCAGGTTGTCTCAGTAATTTGAGATAGCTGCAGAGCCCAAGCCCCTTACCTGAACATCAGTCTGCTTGACAAAAGCATGAATTCTGGTTCTGACCAAAAGCCTTTCTGAAACCAGTCAGAGGCTTTTCACCAGCATCAGGGTAGTCCAGACATGTCATGCTTGTTTCTCAGGCATGCTTTGGATTTGAAGGAACAACTGGACTCCAGCCTTTGGAGCTTGAATCGCATTCAGTTAAAATACTTCTCTGCTGCTTTGATATGGTAGTTATTTTTCCCCTTCTTTTGTTTTCTTGAGGTGCTTGCTTTTCTTTAAGCAGGAATCAAGCAAGTTCCTTTTATCCTAGATGATTTATTTCTCCCAACTTCAGACTGGTATTGTAATGTCTTTAAAATACATTATTATGATTTTATGTTGTATTTCTATGGGGCAAATTAGCATTTAAAAGACTAATTGTAGTTGGTAAATTGTTAATTATTTGCTTTTCCCTCCATTAATGCTTCCATGGTATTTCAAAGGTATGATTTTATATGGGCTTGAGAATAGCTGAGCCTCTGCTTGGACTTAATGAGAACTCTGCCTCTGTCTTCAATTGGAGCAGCACCGAGCTCCAGATTCCTTCTTTCTTTTGACGCATCATCACCCCTGAAATTATGAATTCCTCTAAAGACAGGAACTGCTTGTACCTTCCAGTTTAATATTTTGTGTGCTCTACAATTTCCACTTTGTTATACAGTAATACTCCATATTGCCCGTTAAATTCTAAGTTTCTTTAGAAACATAAATGATGTGCAGGTCCCAAGCACAAATGGAATAAAGTATGGGAAGAAAATGCTCAGTGACACCACAAATAATTTCTGTGCTCCCAGGTCAGAAAATCAGCACAGTTGGGAGGAGTTACAGGGAGAACGTTGTTATTCCCTGGTTCATGGAGGGAAATGGAAGAAAATAAAAAATTTATTTTCTAAGCTAAGCTGAGATCCTTGTGTCAGGGCTTGAAAACTAACTCCTATCCTATGATGCCAATTCAGATCTTTTTCTCTTCCCTTTCCTAATTTTTACAATGATGTATATATATTATTGTCTTGCTCTTAGCTCTTTTTATTGGAGCAGCATGCCTGTTCCCATTCAATTATGGCCAAGAAGAGCTTTCTCCTTCGTGGTTGACACTATTAAATGCTGAAAACTCACACGTTTATTCACAGCATCATGAGATACTGTGTCCTGTGAATAGGCCTGTTGTGCCTACAGTTCCCACTGTGGAAATGTGACTTGCAGAGGGAGGGAGAAAACCCAATTAACGGGAAACAAGTTAAACACGCAAGGTCCTCCTGGATTGTCGGAGCCAGCAAGTTCCTGTCCCTCAGCTTTGGGGCAGCAATGTTGAGGAGTGTTAGAGGAGAGGATAAGGCCTAGCTAGAGGTGCCACTGGGTGCTGGGAGCTTTGACACATCTTCCCATGATGTTTAACAGAGCTGGGTGATGTCTCCTGGGCTTCCGCGTGCCCAAGAGCAGCTCAGAGGCACAAGGAGCTGGGATGCCCATGTGCCAGGTGTCACTGGAAGGGGCAAGGAATGAAAGTGAGACCATTAGATCCTCGAGTTATGGTTCCCAATATTTAGAGGCTTAATTTTGAAATTATTCTTTCTTTCCCAGTTTTTCAGATGTTTAAGTTTTGTTAAAGTTAGTAGTGTGGGAGGGTGCAAGACAGCACTGGGCTGCACACACCAGGACATTTTGTACGAAACAAAACACAAGTATATACCCATGCTCTGAGCCTCCAACCACCAGATCTCTAGTCACTTAAGGAACAACAAATTCTGAAAAAATGCTACAGAAAAATGCTATTTCTGAATTCTTGCTGAAATTTCAAGCAGCAGTGGAAACAACAAGGAAGGAGATCTAAATTGGCCATGATCCTATAGGTATCGTGGGCAAAGAGGGACTGCTCTCACAGATTTGTGACATAAACACCTTTGATTGTATTTTCCCAGATCAGAATTGAAGCTGCACCAAAACTTCAGAGCGTTCTTGATGGCTAAGCCACTGTGTGATCAGGGATTGTATTGCTAACATCAGTCAATAGCAGGAAACTGAGCAACGGAGCATGGAATAAAAAAACAACTATGAAAAATGTCGTGTTTCAGCACCCTTTAAATGCTTGCAACTGCTACTTTTCTTTTTGCAACAGTTGAAACAACAGTTTCAGCACAAAAAATCAGGCAGCTAAAACAGAAAATTGGGCGCAATTTGTAATCTGCACAATATGCTGAATCCTTTGCCAGAATATGTTTTCCAGAGAACATTGTTTATTTAGGTCACATCCTCCAACCTGGAAATCCTCAGGAAGACTCATCAGCTTTTATCCAACATGACAAAACTGTTTCAGCATTTAGCCAGTGAGGTGCCGCAGAGAGGACCTCCTGAGCATCAGCAAGGCACTGTTGGTCTCTCCTTACAGTGAAGGGTCGAAAGACAAAAGATAGGCTGCAGAACATTGCAGGAGAGTGATGTCAAGACATCTGCACCCTCGTGACACCCAGACAGAGCCCTCTGCAAGGTAAAAAGTGGTGTTTATCCTGGGAAAAAAAAAGGCTTTTATACAGTAATACTATTTCTAATCAGGTTTCTCTCTTTGCTGTCATGTTGTATTGACTCCTTGCCAGCAGTTGAAACATGCTGGGCTCTGCCTATAGCAGCTGTGTGCACACCACACCATTGCCAGGCTGTGACAAACTGTTTCCAGGACAGGTTTAAAGTGGCCACTTGCAGTAGGAGTTGTACAGCAGAGCAGAGAATAATGAGAAACGCAAACTCCCTTTTTCCCATTAAAATCCTGGCAAGTCATTTTATTGCCTGTGGTGTGGAAAACAAATAACGCAGGTTAGAGTCTGTCAAGAAACGGGGCGAGTACATTTCAGAAAAGAAGAACAAAGCCAGTTGGGATTGTTTTCAATGCAAAGTAGATGAATGCTTAGTTCAGGAGCCTTGCTCCTACGCTCTGCTGTTCAGGGTTTGCTGGGCACAATGATCTGACTGTGCTGAGGTGACAGTACACTTGGAAAAGCAACCCAAATACAGATTTATGCTTAAATTGACATTTGTAGCCACAAGCCCCAAAAATCTGGATCCAGAAAGATAACCTGAAAACTCCCTCAGATATCTGTATAGCAAACTCGGAGTATGCTCCCTCCAGCTGTATCTCCCACTGTGGCAGTGGCAACACCAGATACTTAGAACCCCTTAAGCTGACCAGGTCTGCCGAAAGGGCACAGCTCATCAGCAGAGGCAAGACTTTCCCAGGTGCTAACACTTCTACAAACCTGCTTCTTTTATTCCAAATGTGAGCTTGGCTTTTTAGACATGGTTTCTTTGACATCAATTGCATTTTTTTTTTTAAAGACCCCACATAGTAATTTTCTTGGGAGAAGAAAAAAGAAAGTCACTTCCAAACAATGTTGGTGCTAAATCTCTGTGCACATCTGGAAAGCACTTAGACACTGTATATGGTACAAAAAAAAGTGGAAAACAATGGTTTTTATTCTTGTGGATCATATATAAAACATGGACATATTGAGCTAGAAATAAAAATTTGTTAGTTAGAAGCAAAGCCAGCTTCCTGCAATTCTGCTCCTTAAAGGCAGTAGCAACTTATGCCCTGACCCTCAATGCCTTTGTATACAGAAAGTTTGTGTACTATAGTCCAAAATCCTGCATGGCCTACAGCTCAGCTGTTCACCGTATCAGCATTGGTCTATAGTGGCTCCGTGCCCGGCTGAACTGGTCCTCAAACCGTGACTGTGCAGTGGAGACTGCTGTGTTTCCCTGCGTAGATCTCAGTGACTTTGTGCTGACACCAGTTGTGCACCCAAGTCATTAAATTCAGCACAGGATTTTTTTTAATCTTAAATTAAGTGAAGTTCATCTGTTTCAGAGAAGGTTTATTTTATCACTTTAATTCATGTAAATCCAGACCACAAATCAAAAAGGGAATTGTTTTATTTATTGACAGAAGTCTAAAAAGAGGCTCATAGGAAAATCCTTGGTGTTAAAAAGATGTCGTTTTAGAGTTCTGCAGAGAGAATCAAGAGATAGGCTACAGTGCGGCAAGTAAAAAATACTCAGTCTTTCATTTAAATTAATTACTCTGATGAAATGGATGAAATTTCTTTCCACACTGCAGGCTATGTTCCCCCAAAGCATTGGCATTGTTGAAATTATGGACATCCATTTGGAAATTCTTTGTTAATTAGCATTATTTGCTCAAGTCTGGGCTGAAAAGTTCAGTATCTTGTAAACAAATATTCCATAGCAGGGCTTGGGATTTGATCTTGCAGCCGCTGTTGGATTTGTATTGAATTCAGAGGAAATGAAAGTGGATGTTGGCCCTTATGGTGAATGTGCACAATTAAACTGCGAGACATATTCTCCCCAAGGCGTGTAGATACTATTTAGCGTGTTAACGTCACACAAATACCCCGAAGGCTGCCTGGTGGAAGGCAGATGTGGACCCTGGAAATGCAGAGAGGTTCTTCAGCTCTTTCAGAGCAGGACAGCTATGCCAAAATAATTGATGCATTTACAGCTCCTCAAGAATCTTATTCTCTTCTGTAATTGAAACTGTATCTGAAATTGTTTGGGTGGCACAAAATAGCTGGCAGAGCAGTACTAGGTACAAGGAAGCTCATGCAAGATGAGGCTGCCTCTGGGTCATGTAATAGTGTGTCATTAGCTATCCTAGCTGACATAAATGAGAGAGTAACAATGTCTCTGTAATAGTTGAAAAAGGAGACAATACCAGTTTTTTTCAAGAGCTTCTGCACCTTTAGGCAAATTAGCTTTTTAATGCTTTTCCTTGGATTTGATATTAGTGTTTTCCCCATTACATGGCTTAATAAAAACAAGGTGTGCATGCCACTGAGTAGCACTGTTCCAAAATTGTTTTGTGTCAAATAAATTAATAACTTTTTAGGTTTCCATCACATATCTTCATGAGAAATGTCCTCCCCAAAAATTACATGCAGGTGACAAGCAAGCTAGGAAATCCCGAGTGAGTTGGGCAAGCACCTGAAAAATCAAAAGTACGCTTAAAGCTTAGAAAAGACCAGTGGCTTGGGAAACTGGCAGGTGAAGAATTCCCAAACTGCTATGACACTTAAAAATAATTAGTGAACATGCAGTCTCAAAAAGACTTTTCAAAGAGTCTGTGTTAGCTGTGGCTCCACCAGGACATGGGTCTAGGGAGGGCTATCCAGAATTGTGTGACAATGACCTACACAACAGGGAAAATCAATGACCAGGAAAAAAAAAAAAAAGGATGCCATTTCTCAATAGTACCAACAGTAGATTGCAAGAGAGAGTTAGGCTGTTTTCTGTATTTGGTTTTCACTATCAGTCTCCAGATGACTCTCAACAGAGGGGTAATTGATTTAACATACATATACAGGTGTGAACGGGGGAGTAGTAGAGGAACTGGTTGTACCTGAAATTAGAACAGTTCAAAATGTTTTGATATAAAATGATCATTTTAATGCTGGGTTCTGTCTAAATGAAGCAGTTATTTCCTTGTATATTTTTTTTTGACAGTTTCCCATTCTGAATATCCTGATTCAAACCCCCTTGCAGAAATGTACCAATTCACTGAAACCTCCAAGTTTCTGAAACACATTTCAGAAATACATGTTCCAATCAGGTTTCCTGTTCTGGATGTCATGACATCCAGAATAGCTGAAGTGATACACCTGAAACAAAATTTTTTCACCAAATATCCTACAATGAGAACAGATTTTATCATCGCGAAGATTTCATTGTAACGGACCTTCTAAATTGCACCCAGTTCTGCATTTCCAATAACATGCTCACCATTCAATGCTTCCATTCAATTCCATGTTGCACTTATGGCTCCATTAGTTTCTGATTTTAATCTCTTCCAATGTTTTTTTTTTGGTTTTCAAATACCCATTTAGGTATTTCATTCACCTCATGGTTCCTCAGTACCTCTGCCATGGTGAGATGGCAACGCCACCAGGCGAAGCAGCAGCAAAATCCAGAGCAGTGGTGAGAGCAGGGGACTTCAGGGTGTCATCTCTTCCCTGGCAGGGAAGAGCCAGGGGACTGCAAATGCTGAACGTAAGCTGGTGGCAAGCTTAGCAGCAGATTGGGCTGACCAGAGTAACTGGTGGTGGGTGCAGGAATCACAGAAGTTAATAAATGTTATTAAGGGTCTTTTCTTCTTCTTTGTGTGACAGTTAAATGTGCGGTCCCCCTGAGTGTGTGGAAGCAGGATCAATGATGCACTTCAATCCACACAATCACTTCTTATGTGAGACATAACCTTGGCTAATGCTCACAGATCAATCAATAACCTATTATCTCATGAGCTAAGAAATAAATACTGCCTCAAGCCACTATTAATTAGAACAGCCAGGGAGGTACAGACCAGAAGATATGTGATGTTGTTGTTCCTGACCATTGGAAACACAGGGTGAAGCTGAACTGATGGGATTTGGTTTAGATTTTTTTTGTTTGGTGGTGGCGGTTTTTTGCTTGCTTGTTTGTGTTTGGTTGTTTTTTTGAGCAGGGAAAATGGATCTTTTTCTGATATGATCCATGACTACTTTTCAAAAGATCAAAATTTTGGCCATGCAGCATTGGTTCCTTTCCTTGACTTGAAGCAATTGGGTCTCTGATATGTTCACTACAAATGCTGAGGAAATACAGCTTTCTGGTAATAATGTTTTAGTGTGTGGATCTGGGAGTTATATTTGCAACAGAGACAAGGACTTTCGTGTCTTTTAAAGACCAGTGAAAATCACTGACAACTGAGGACCGTCTTTCACATAAAAAGGCTCAATTTTAATGCCTATCAAGTCTTTTTGTTAGAATCAGATCCTTGACTCTAACATGAAGACCTAGGAAATGGTTTGCTGAGTAGCCAGGATTTAAAAAGAAAGCAAATTTCTAAAGGGAAAGTTATAACAGAGCTGTGTGACTACAGATAAAAGAAAGCAGAGCAAAATGTGTGTTACAGGTTACTTCAAAAACCCCTCCAAACAAACATAACAAAAGCAAGCAAACAAGTGCAGTCAGCCCACTCTTACAATAGTAAAGAGATTGCTCAGTGCTAGCAAAAAGAGATTCCTGATTATGAATAGAAGACAATATTTTCTATTCTGTTTTCATATCAATAAAGTGAGTAGTCATGTTGTTCCTATATAAATATCCCACTGTTTGCTGTCACTGCTTCTCAAGCCATACAGTTTCTCCAGAACATGAACTTCTTGACTCCTGCTGTATATCTTACTGCTCTCCTCTGTTACATTGATTGTTGTGAATTCATCGTATATTTATCGACAAATACGTGAGCAGTTGCAGAAGGATGTGGTCTGCTGCAAATACAGGCAAAAAAAGTTGGTGATTTCACCTTTGCTAGCAACTACTACCAGAACTAGTGACCACACCCAGAGAATTAAATAGGTTCAAGATATGGCATTTGTATGTGTGCTTCACATTCATAGATCTTTGTCAATGGTTAGGAAAAGGCTCAGGCTGTAGAGCTTTTGGTTGCTTTCCTAAACACTTAATTTTGAACATGATTTATGGGACAGTTGCTGCAAGATGAAGCCTGGAGAAAACACATTACTCACAGAAATCAGGAACAATTCTTTAAACAAAACCTCCCCATCTATGAAAAAACTGAGAGCTGACTGGTCTGCCAGTAATCATAGAGACCCAGGCTGAAGACATGACTGGTGCTGGGACAGGGCAATTACACTCCTCTTTT
The DNA here is from genome assembly GCA_013400615.1 of Syrrhaptes paradoxus. Lineage (NCBI taxonomy): Eukaryota > Metazoa > Chordata > Aves > Pterocliformes > Pteroclidae > Syrrhaptes > Syrrhaptes paradoxus. The sequence continues at coordinate 99,238 of VZTO01021303.1, forward strand.
ACTGGCTTTCTGTCCCAGTAGTGTACACAGTGTGTCTTTCTAACCTTGTAAATTGGCATGCAAATTTCTAAGGTGTCTCATCAAAATAAGTGACTTGGAGCTACTCTCATGGTGGCTATTGAATTTATGCATTTAAGGCCTCCTTGACATCAGCTACGGGTCTAAGAACATCTGAAGAGACATCTGGCTCTTCCTGATCTTTTTATGTCTTTCTCTGAAGTTAGCTTTTAGGATTCTCAAACAGTGCTGAATTCTTTCTATTTTTTTAAGCCCTGTATCAAGTGCAAATGTAAAGTGATTTTATTAATTTTTAATCTATACAGTCAAGGTACAATTACTGAAAACTTTGCTCCATTTGCGCTAGCTAATAAAGACTAAATTTATTACAGCACCGTACATTTTCTAAGTTAAACCCTTCCCTTATTGCCAGCCTCATGAAGGTACTCTTTTTTCAGTGTCAGACTGGAACGGGAGCAGCACCGATGCGGCTGAGTCACACGGAGAGTCACAAGGACATCTGCTCCCAGCTTGTCAAGGTCCACAACTTCCCAGATGCCAAAAAAAGGTAAGAGGCTCCAGCTGGCATCATTTTCATACTAGTGTCTGAGTAGTCATCAGGAAATAGGTATCACTTTAACTACTGTCAGTCCCACTAATGACAGTATTTGGATTATGTCTGGAATGAATTCCACTGAGGTCCCAGAGCTTAATATTCTCTGTGCTCTGCAGACTTAGAGCTGGTCAATAAGAAACCCTGGGCATGGTGACTTGGGCGTATTTTAGGCTGCCTGAATATGACTCCTTTATTATTCTTCAGATGCTTTGAAAGTCTGACCCTTATTCTCTTGAGAAAATCCAGCTTGGATTTTCCAGTGCATTTATTCTGGGGAATTAATTTAACTGTGAGACCATTGTTTTAACTTCAAGCAGGAAGAGCTGGCCTGACATAACTGGCCCTGATGAATTCAGGAGAGCCAAATCTGCTGCAGCGTCATCCTTGACATCCTTTCTTCTTAATTCCTTCATTATATTTATCAGGCCTGTGGCAAATGGAGGCTGTTGTTTTTCTGTCAAAAGTTTTCTTAAAAAAGCTGGTACCATGAAAGCTGTTGAAATAGTGACTGCAGCCTTTTGAGTCACCTATTAATTCAGAAAGGGTTGGAGCCATGAGATGTTTTCTTTGCCATATGTTTTCTTGCTGTATAATCATCTGTGGGGATTGCTCTCCAAGACAGAAAAGTCAAATCTGTGACATTGTGCACTTCAGGAAAATGCAGGTCAGTGCAGCGTTTTCCCTGGTGAGAGACCAGCTTTGGAACAAAGATAATCAGAGATGGATTTGGTTTGGCAAGAAAGCAGACAGGGGGCTCAGACTCCTGAGCCACCAAGTTCTTCTCTGAAAAGAGGTTATCAGTGCTGAGTGACAGCACGGATATCACAGTTTATCACAGCTGGATATTTTCTGTTCTTTTCCATTATGTATTACAAAGCTGTTGGATTTATACCTCTGTATTTTGCATATCATATTTCTTAGACCCCTGAAGATCTATTGCCCACAGCAATACTATCAATATTAATAGCAAACTGTCACATTCTTTTCTGTTGAAGGCAGGAAGTTCCTCCGTGCTTTTTTAGGGATTCCTGAGCACTCACTAGCATGTCTGTAGCACCAGTCAGATGCTCCCAATTCAGTTGCAAAGGGTAGCTGTTGCACAGTGAATAACACTGCAAAATTTTGGCCAAAGACAAGCAAGGTGAACTCCCACTCAATGAAAAGTGTTACATGATGTACGGTAACATTTCCGTTGGAAGCCCTCAAACAGTGGATTACATAGCACTCACATTTCTTCAACAAAATATACTTTTCAGTACTTAGGAATTTCACAGTGGATACATAAATTCAATCAACCTTTAAATTCCTTCTTCCTGTACTCATGTGGGTGTGAAAAGTCAGGACTGGAATTTCTTTTGCAATCATGTCAAGTGAGGAAGGAAGGTTGATACATATTTATATGCATACACATGCATAAACACCATTTAGATGTTTCAATTTGCACTTCAGTAAAAAATTCTCTGACTATGAAAATTTTATTTTCACTGCCTCAGAATGGAATCTGTCTTAGGAAATCATTGATCTGTAGGAAATCGGCTATCTGCTATTTGTCTTCAAAGGCTTCTCGGTGCTATTATAGACACGATCTCTTGGTGATCATTTATCCCTAAACACTAAAACCCACCACTCAGAAACACTGCTACTGCTTTTCTTGCAGCTTTCAGCACCCATCCTTCCCACTTAACACTTCTTTTATCACCCTAATAAAAAAGGTGCAGGATTTCCACTGAGTGCCACAGTTTCCTCGGTGCTTCTCTTCTGCAAATTCCTGTATCTGCGGTCCAACCCACGGCGTTAGCTGACCTGCCATTGATCATAACTGGCTCTTCTGGTGCTGCTCAGCATCGCTTGCCTTTCTTCTTGGTGACAAAAGAAAACCCCAAGGCCCTGCAGCTCTTCTCTCAGGTGTAAGCACATCAAGTGCACGGACTCTAGGGACTGGGCCACCTGGAGATGCTTCACTTGAGTTGTTCTGTGTCAAGCCATAATCCTGAATGCAGGTGTCCTCAGGCAAGCCTGAAACACCTTCTAACTGTTCTGCCCCTGAGGACAGGAAGGTTTTAGACATGGGAAGAATTAAAACTTTGAATTAACTCCTCCAGAGGTCAAGCCACCATGGGAGTGAAAGAGAAGAGTTGTTTTTAATTGCCAGTCACAGGTGCTACATGCCTGGTGATGAAACACAAAGAACTGGAAAGGGTCATTTACGAATATACATTTGACCTTTCTGCTGATGAAACCCAAAAGGTTCATGGGGCGTGAACATGTAGTTCTGAAAATCTGGGGATCATCAGCTGGGTAAAAACAAGCAGGCAGCACAGGCTACACCAAAATTTGCATGACCCATGTAGGGGTCAGACAGCACTGAAGCACAAAGCTCACAGGCCTAAGGAATCACACTGGGGATCAGGTATTACCTGGTGTCTGCTAAGGACAGGCAAAAGACGTGAGAAACTGAGAACATCAGCTCCTTCCCCACCTGTCTGCACTGGGCAGCCCTCAGGCTGGCTGCCAAGTGAGCGGCAGCTGCTGGCGGACTCGCATCACAATAGTTAAATGTCAGAACATTTTGAAATTATAACATTTTGTAACTCAAAAATTGTTGCTGCCAGCACAGGGAGTGCTACATTGGCACCAGAAGGAGTGACCACACAGCTGGAAGTTAAAAAATACTTAGGTGCAAAAGAGCATGACTGCATTACATTCATCATGTACTATGAGAAAAAATCCCAACCAGCCATCTCTGCCCTCCGAAACGGCCAGTGGCACCAACCCGAGAGCTGTTATGAATTGACTCATCTGTGAGAAAGAACTGCAATAGAGCAAAATGGGATTGCGAACTGAACTGTTTTGAGACATTTTATTTGATGTCTAAAAAAGCCAAAGATTCACAGTAAGGATAAAAAAGTATGTAGCTTCAACAAAAGCAAGCTGAGATCATAGAGGAAGTAAGAAAAAAAAAAAACAGCAGTGAAACGTTAACAGATGGAAAGCAGGCGACTGTGAAAATTGTTAGTATATATTAGCAGCTAGGAGCTATCTGTGAGAAGGGAAGAGGCTAAATGACACTAGCAGGAAGTTTTGAGCAGCAGAGCTATAGGAACTGAGAAAAATGACAGATATTCTGGCAGTGGTACGTTATTGCATGAGGTCAGGAGAGTGGCCAGTGGTGATGCAGTGAGGATGATGATGAGCTGGCAAGAGAGCCTTCAGGTCCTGCCTCTCATCCCAGGGTGGTTTCTGGGCTTTACCTAACAGCTCTTTAATGTGGTGTGTGTAACCAGTGTTCTTGGCCCCAAGTTCACTTTTCCTTGGGTAATGTGCTGACTGCTAAGCCATGGAGCTGTGCCTCCTCAGAAGTCTGCCCTCTGAATCTGTCTTGCCCTATGTATGCATCCTTGGCTTTCTCTTCATGTCCCGTGAATGTTTTGATGTGATGAACCTGCTGCAAGAGAGCCTGCTGTGTGCCTTGGGAGGCAGGGCTTGGGTTGGAGCTGGGGCAGGAGGAGCTGTGCCACTCCCCCTGCCACTACACCAGCTGAGCCACACAGGGTGGATGCTGGTGCCATCTCCTCTTGCAGCTGCACTTGAAAATAAAGTGGCAACTGATCCTGTTGTTGCATCTTGGGCATGAACTGAACTGAGCTTAGGGTGCAGCCAGGCTTGTAGCTGCTCAAGCTGACTTACGTGCAAGGCTGGCAGTGTGAGAGCAAAGGAGAGCTGGGGCTTGGGGTGAGAGCGGCTCTGTCACACCCAGCACTGGGGTACCAGTCCTGAGCACAGTCAGCTTGGCCTTGGCGAGACTCGGTCACGTTTATAGTCCCTGTAATGACTTGCCAGTGGTCTTTAACAAGTGAGATAAATCTCATTTTGACTGCACACAGCTATATGTATGGATATATGTGCATGTGGGAGTAGCTGTAGAAAAGCATGAGCATACACAGAGAGCAAGCATATGTATTTGCACCCAGAATCATTATAGGCTATTTTTGGCTCAGTAAAGAAAGCACGCACATATAAAGACTGAGAATTTAAGTAAAGTAAGTCCTTAGGCAGTGTGCAATAGAAGCAATAACAGAAGAAACCAAAACTGGGAAGGAAAAACATAAAATAATTATACATCTGCTATAAAATCATGGAAGTTGGCTCAATTCTTTAAATACATATGTCTGGCACTAATCCAGCAGTATAGGCACAGATAGAGAAGATGCAGGGTTAGTTTAAGAAGAGATAATAAACACAGAAAACCACTGCTCAAGAGGCACCCCAGTCCTATTGGCAGTCCCAGAGTTAGTGGCATTTTCTGTTGTAAGCCAGAAGGAATCTCACAGAGACAGCAGAATCAGATGGGAGTGTAACCCCTCCAGACAATAAACAGGTAAAGACATAAACCTGGTCCTGCGGTCCTACTGAGGCAGAGCTCTCCTAGGCAAATCTTTTTTCTTCCAGTTTAAACTGGTCTAAGTGGAGCAGAGTTACTAAAGAATTAACATGGAGAGTAAACTATTTCCAATTTGAAAAAAATGCAGCATTGGTTCAACAGAGGGGGCTAACTCAATTTCTGCATTAACTCCAAAATCTTTTTTGGAGGTCTGCGTGCTCAAGAGCACAGCTGGTGATGCTTGACCGTTCTCTCTTCATAGCACAGCTACATTCAGACTCCTAAGAGTGGTTCAACTCATTGATTCGGTGACTACTTTCTGACTGTTCAACAGTGGTCTCTACTTCCAGCCACTCTTGGGCCGTCCTCAGGACCCCCCAGGTGAGCGGGGTGTCTCTGGCTCTCCCCTCTCGCAGGCAGCAGTGTCAGAGATTGCTGTTTGCTGCTGTTCATTCTGAAAACCTGCCCACACAAATAGTGCGTAAGATAATTAAAAATTCAGTAAGCTTTCAGAAAGAGAACATTATCCATCTGCTCAGAATCATCTGGACATTTCAGGAGCCCTGCTAAACTTATGGAGTCTACTCAACAAATCTAAGAGGTAAATAAGCCGTTCTGGGGACTTTGCCGGGCATCTTCTCTCCCTCTCTTGTCTCTGTGCACTATGAATAATGCATCTTCATAGAGCACAAACCAGCAGCATTAGCTCCTTGTTTCCTTTTGTATATTTTAAGGAGCTTTTACTCTCTGCTCCCAGTTATGGGGGGGGGGGGGGCACTTATGGTGACGTGATGGCAGCAGCCAAGTGGGCTACAAGCCCAGCAGCCCAGCTCTCCTCTGCACTGGGGAAGGGACCCCTGTCCCCCAGGCAAGAGCCTTGGGCTGCCAGAAATAGCCCAGCTGTGCCGATTGCCAAGGAGCTGCCGCCAGGTACACAAGGGCAGCCACGGAGAGACAGTGCTGAAGTCAGAAATGTAGAACGCTGGCTGGGAATGAAGTTTGTTCTTATTTAAAACTACTGATGTCAAGAGAGAAACTGAAATCACACTGTATCTGAGAAGAGGTTAAGAGCCAAGCCAAATCTCCTGTAAAAAAAGGTTGGAAATATATTCCAGGATCTCAAGCAGCTCTATAAACACTTTCCCACAGGGAAAAGAAACTGTGAAGGAAAAGGATTATTTGTATTCCTTTTTCTAAAAATTATCTCCAAGAAAAAATCTACATCTAGGAAAGAGAAAATGTTATATAACATTTATTGAACTAGTATGGAGAGGTTGTAATTTCCTTCCTTTCCCCTTCCTTTTCTCCATAATTTTGATACCTAGGCTCATTTTAAACCATCATCTGCCTTGCGAAGGCTCCCACATTGACCAGGGCCTCTGCAGCTTCTCCCTGCTCTATGCCAGGCCCAACAGTGACAATTGTGAATGTCCCCTTTTTTGCCCTCATTCAGAAAAGCCAGTCATTCCTGCATGGACATCAGTCGTGAAATACCCATCAGTATGAGCACGGTGACACCACCAACACGAACTCCACGTGGTGAAGGTGTCTGTCATTTCCGTTAAATGATGAATTGGCTTGCTTTCGGTTTCATCCATGAGAAGCCCCTTTCCATTTTGCAGAAGGTGGGGGTGGAGCACACAGATGAGTGAAACCCACCCAGTGCCCGTGACCTGCGCTGAGGACCCCTGCCCCTCCCCTGGGGCACAGGAGGGCTGGCTGCAGGGCCACCCCTGGTGTGGGGACAGAGGGGCAGCAGGCACCTGCCCCAGGCTGGGAGCAGCTCCCAGGGCCAGGAGGGTCCCCAAAAATTTAGGGCAAGTCAAGATATCTGCCCGAGCTCAGCACATGCAAGCCTTGCCTTTCTGACTTTCACAGCATGATACCCCACCACTCGCCCCTTTCTGAATTTAACCCTAACAGACCAGGGGTATTTTGGGTTTCTCTTTTCTTTATGAGCAATGCTGTTATGAAGTTATTTCTCAGCTTATCTTCACTTTTTACAGTATTTTTTTTTAATTATATTCTTCATCATCTTTTTATGCAGGAAAGCGAACAGCAAATCCACTGGGGTCTTAAGAAGTGCTCAGAATTGGCTTCACTTTGTTAACGTTGGTAGGATTAGAATTGCTTTAAAGGCCACTGCTTCTGAAAGATCTCCCGCTGCTTTATGTATCGTACAAGTGACCCGAGCCTTGCTCTCTGCTCTTAGAAAAGCAGTCCCTGCATAGAGTAAAGCAGCCGGGCTTTGGCAAAGAAGGCATTTTCTTATCATTTATGTTACAATGATGAGACACAGGATGCAGACAGGTTAATACATTTTTTTTTTCCCAGCTTGCTATTTACAAGCAGGGACAAAACCACAGAGAGAAGTATCCTGTCATACTGCCTTTGCTTTGCTGTGAATGCCGTCTAAACTCACCTAGTGATTAATAGACTAGGCTTTAACTGGTAATGATACGCATTATTTGCATAGCGTACTTCAGCCCATGTTTATCTTTCTTGCCTTTAATATTTACTTCAAGTAGAGACAGTAGGTGATTAGTCTCATAGAACTTCTCTGTCTGAGCAGAATCAATTATAATGGATCAACAAAAACACTGAACTCAGCTTTAAGTATTTTTAAAGAAAAACTATAACATCTCTTTTAAGAATCAGTCAGTCTTCATTAAGGATGAACACATATTTCTGGGCTCTGCTTGTGCAGCGTTGCAGCTCTGATTTTTCTGCCTGTCACAAGTGATGCACTTACAGCAGCACGAAGTTGTGATGGCCTGACACAGAAAGCAGGGTTGAAGCATCAGGCATTGTGCCATTCCTGTTATTAGCTGTGCTGTGCTCTATGCAGTTACAGAGAGGATTTGTTTTCCAAGTCCTGGTCTAGACTAGAACATGATTTTTCTGAAGTGCTGGCAGTGTGAGGTCAGTCCAATTTTTGAATGAGTGCGTACAGACACCTATGAAGCAGGAAAGGATGTCTGCTTCTCTTTTGGGATTACTGGGAGTGATGCATCAGTAGATTTAATACATTCTTTTGCTGCAGCACAAGTGATTTCATTGTGTCAGAGCAGCAAGTGCTGAATGGTCCCAGGGAGGCAGGGGCTGAGAGGAGCCCTGGCAGCACCATGGACGACTGGGAGCCATCCGGCGCTTCAGCTGGCCCAGCTCCCGGCTCTCTGCTAGCAGGTGGTGGATCGGCATGGCCCGCCTTACCGCTGCCTGTGCCTGCTGCCGTGCGTGGCCTGGGGTCTCTGCCCATGCTGGCCCCCCAGCCTGCTGTGTTTTACCTTTCTGATGGGCAGAGAGTTGTGCTGGGTGACAGCATACCCTCCACACCATCCCAAACCTGAAGCCAAGCCTCGTTAGCAAGGATCTGATTTCAAGGAAAGAAAATAAGATGAAGCAAGCCCTCCTTCTGCTAGAGATAGCACATGGTAGTTCTATACCCAAAAGACTTCAGATGCATGAATTCTGCTTTGAGGAACGTGCTGTTTCACTTGCTCTGTGACAGACTTGAAGCCATCAGACAGGGAGTGACTGTCTTTTAACCTGCAAACGGGTGTAGCTGCTGCCATTTCCAGGAGGGAGATGTGCAACACATCTGATTGCAGGTGGAAAATGGGGCATCTGCATGAATGAGATAATTTTCTCTTTTCAGGCGAAAAGAGAGGGAAAAAAACAGCTGGGAGCAGAATGACTGGTGGTTACCTGAGCTCTGTGTTCATGGCTCAGTTCCCAGGCTGCACATACTCCTGTTTCTAAGAGGCAGAGCTGTTAGAAAAATAAAACTGTGTAAAGAATGAAGTCCAATTAGATTTAATTTCTCCTTTGAATGAAAATTTGTCCTTTTGCAAAGAAAGAATGTGGATTCTAGTGCTTTCATAAGCAATGGCCATGTCTGCTCCCTTTCCTGTCCTTGATGAGTAGATAGATAGATGGATGAATGATTATCAACAGTTCTTTGCCTCTGGAGAACATAAGTATTTCCCTCTGGGAAGCTGGAAGGTGTTTTAGCAGCTGTGAAGAGGGATAGCAATTCTCTGGGGGAGAGCAACTTGCAGGCATACACTGTTTCTAAACTCCTGTTCCCAAATCTCTCCCAGAGCCGCCACTGACAGCCAGGCACCTCTTGCTGCAGGTTGGGGTTAAATCATCTTTGAGGAGCTGGGTTCTGTCGAGCACAGATGGAAATACTGCGGTTACTGAAAGTCACTGGGAACATTGTCTCATACACTGCACATCAGTCTCGTTCCTTTTGTTGGTCTCCCCCAGCAGTCAGTCTTATGAGAAGGGGTTTTCATCATTCAGGTGCAAAACAACGTGACTTCTTCCATTACAGTGGAAGTATCTTCTCTAGAAACACTCTGGGTTTATTTTCAGGGTACACGGAGGCAGGGGAACAGGCTAGTTTTCCAGTGCCCATACAAGACTCCTCTGTTTTCCTGCTTGATTGGGGTTGGTTTTACTTTACTGGCATTTTGTTTTGTTCAGAAGTTGTTTTTTCAGGGGAGGGGAGATGTAGGTGCACTGATGCATCTGTGTTTCACTCATAGGAACTAGCAGATGCTTTCGAATCCCACGAGCAGGAAGGCAATGTGACCAATTCAAACTGGAAATATCCTTACTGAGCAACCATTAGAGAAGAACGTAAGTAGTATTCAATTTTGAAGTTAGTTTCATAACCCAATTGTCCTTTGTGGCAGGTTTTTATAGTATCAGTCCAGACTAAAGGAAAGTTATAATAAGTTGTATGGTTTCCTTTTTTTTTTTTTTTTTTAAAGAGAAGGAATTAAGTGGATTCTCAGAGATGTCATGCCTTAGTGGGTTATAAACTTTCAAAAGTTGAGTTTCTCCATTAAGACCAATGGAAAGATGTCATCAGAAGCAAAGGTACTGGATTCATGTAAGTGGCAAGCCTGTTCCAGAAGATAAGAATAAGCTTATTTCATAAACATTTGCTCTAGGAAGAAGGTGCAGCAGAGTGAAGTCCTGAAATGATAAGGGACCACTGATTTTATGCATGCCTGTCATCAAAATTGAAAATAGTTTATGGGTCTTGTTGTTCAAAAAAGAATTTGATGCTCACAAATATGAGTATTATCAGGCTTTTTTGAAAAATCATTCTGTACCCAAGAGGGGATTTATTTTCCTGCTCCTTATAACACAAACATGAAAGATACTGTGAGAGCAAAAGTCCCGAGAAATTACTTTTATAGGGCCAAGTAAATAAAAAGGGCCGTTCTGCACTTTGCTATGAGCCAGACAAAGCTGATGCCAGAGGAGGGGTGGGAAGTGAACCGTTGTGTCCGGGTGAGACTCATCCTTCAGAGGGAGAAGGTGAAGAGGGCACAGATAAAAATCCACGTATTACTTATTCAGCCATCTCTCTCTTCCATCTTGTTTAAGAAAAATGGTGGAAATCCTCTTCATCCAAAGGGGGAGAAATCTCTTCCTCTCATACTTTGGAGATACTGAAATCTGCCCAGAGATCCTTGACCCCCAGAGAAAGCATGTTTGGGAGGGAGGGCAGCGCAGTGGCAGAGCCACTCACCCCCACCCTCCTGCCCTCGGGGGTGCTTACACGCTGCCAGTCACCAGCCTAGCAAGGTGTGTTGGCCCAGGAGCTCCGGGCAGAGCCGGTCCAGGGAAACTCCCCTGCTTCCGTACAAAAACTGGAGCAGAGGAGACCCAGATCTTCATAGCTTTGGTCCTTTTCCTGCACGTCCTGCGAGGGCCGGGCATCCCCGGCAGAGGGGACACAGCTGCTGTCCCCCAGGGGGGATGCACTGCTCTGACTGCTGGGTCGGAGGCAGCCGCAGCATCTCTGAGCCTGGTGGTGACCCTGCTGAGCCCAGAGCCCTGACCACGCTGCCTTTGCCCCAGGCACAGCCCTTCTTGCACTCTGCTGGCTTCTGGTTTTCCCCACACTTTTTTTTTTTTTAAATTAAAAAGATCTCTCTCTGGTAAGCTGTAGCTGTGAAGTGTGTCCTGTCCTCACTGCTCCGGCGTTTCTAGCCCATCTTGCACTCTGCTGGCCTCTTGGAGTCGTTACCCAGTCACAGGCAGATCAGAGCTAACAGGTTATGGTGGAAAGAAGTATTTCTGATTACCGGGGTTTAATATGGTGTTTCTGTGATTCTTTAATATGTATAAAAAAACAATAAATAGAAAATTTCAGTTTATCTTCTCTACAATATTGACTTCTGTCATTCCCCACCTTTCTCCACTAAACATTCTATTTGAAGGTGTTCCTTTCGAAGCTCAGATTTCTGTTGTGCCTCTTGGGAGGAGGAAGTTAGAGAGGACCAGTGTTTCACATCTGCACAGGTCATTACCCGACTTTAATTTACTTACCATCTAGCATCTTATGTGACTTTTTTTGGCATGCCAGAGCAAAGCTTTTCAGTGATCAAGAAAAACCACCCTGGGGAAGAATGCTAATTCTGCTCTGCCCTTGATAGGATGGTGACTGGCAGTATATAAATGACAGAAACCGCTCTTCTATATTTACCAGGAGCCCTGGGCCAACATGCGCAATGGTGGGAACCCATCTGCTCTGTTGCAGTCATTTTATCAACACGCTACTATTTCACAGCGGAGGCTTTTGTCATGTATTTCTTTAGCCTGGCATGTGCGGTGAACGGGAGTGCCTTTAACAGCAGTATGACAAAACCAAAATAAATCAGAAAGGTGAACTGTAAATTAAAAGGTCTAGTGATTAATCTGATGAATCATATAAAGGAACAAATTAATTCAGGCATTGCTTGACCGCCTAGAGCTCCTACTACAAGCCCGACAGCATTAGCTGTGTGTTGAAGGGTCCTCTCTTCCAGTGCGTGCAGCAAACGGCAAGGAGAGGAGCAGGGGACCCGGGCAGCTCGTGATGCGGGGGACTCGGGGCTCTTGCTGAGGCATGGAGAGGGTTCTGATCAGAGATGGGGGCAGCTCTAGAAGTCAGCACACAGATCCAGCTCCTCTGGCTGCACGCTGCCCTGGCACGGGGCGGCGGCTCTCAGAGGCATCTGCTGTGAAGGAAGTTTCTAGTCAGTGCATTCCAGATTTTTTTAATAATTTTAATTTATACCTACCAGAAATTATTACACACTATACTGCTGAGCAGCTGCTTTTTCCAGCCTTTTGGCTTTGTTTCCCATGACACTGTTTCATCTTTCTTTTGGATATTTGCTCACACAAACATTTATCTCCTATTCCCAGAAGTGTGACTTTTAAACCCAGCGTTCAAAACTGGAGCCAATGGCCGATCCCGTATTTCTCTGAATTCAGGGAAGGCCTGGATTCGATAAATCTACCTTGCACAGGTCAAACATCAGTGTTTGTTTCTGCCTAAACCTTTACCCAATGGAAGTGCCAGTGTAGGGTGATGAGAAGATGTAGCCTTACCTTTCATTTGCAAACCAAACTTCTCACATCTCCCATAGCTCCAGACACTTTTGCCTATCAGCATCTCAATGCAGAAAGGCCCTAAATATTAACTTCAAGCACATGTGTAAATTCACTGGTGCCTATCAAACAACTTAAGTTTTGTTCTATTAAAATATCACGGCATTAATCTCCATTATCTAAAAAATGTTAATTGCACTAAGGCACCAATGTTTTAGCCTCTATGTAGCTCTGTGAGAGTCTGGAAGTGTTTTTTCTGCAGGCAGAGTATCAGGATGGACCGACAGCAGAGATGAAAGCTCTTTCATCCCTCCCACAAAGGCAGTAGTATCTCCCCCATCTAAATTTTATGCACTAGATCTAAAAAGGAGGAATAAACACCTTGTAAAAAGGCAGCTGCTTTAAAAGCCTGTTTCCCCGAAGACAATCCACAAAATACATTGGTGTGAATTGGTAACGTCTGAGCAGTCTCAGCTGAGTTAGAGACTGGAAACAGGACAACAGCAGCAAAATACAGTTTCAGAATTCAAGTTAGCCAAATGCAGCAATTCAAGGTTTAAGTGGTATTTTATGGTCTTAACATTTTCCACAGCAACTTTCAAAAAAAACCAGAAAGGTAAAATAATCACAGAAGCAGCACAACAGATTTCCCTCAGGGAAACTGTTTGATTCAGTACAAACTTCAAGTCTATCTGGGTAGTTTTCTGCAGCTGTTGCTTTTCTTCCCCTTTGGAAGACTGCAAAATAAAGTGCTGCTGGATGAGTCTGTAAGCAATAGCAATTTTATTATTTTTATATTCCCAATAATAATTTGTTTTAAAAATGAAAAATAAACAGTTGATGACCTTAAACTAATATTCACTTTAAAACTCAAAGAAAATCCAGTGAGTGATGTGTTTAGCAATGAGGTTATCACTTCCATATTTGTATCCTTCCTGGAAATTAATTTTCTGGAATCAGCTGGGTTTGAGTTTGACAGACTAAGCTGGAAAATCCTTTAATTGCCCAAAAAATTAATATTTCTACAAAAATTCCTACAAAAATTATGCAACAATATCTCATTTGTCGTTCAGTTGTCCAATATGAGCAAAGCCTTTGACGGGAAAAGGGAGTAGAGGTAGAAAAAGTTTAACTAGTTTTCCAAGCTGTCTCTGCTAAATTAATGCACCCTACCAAAACTACAGAATCGGTGCATGAGCCGCGATGTGCTGTTAAATCAGCCCTTAACCCAGAACAGCGGTCCTGTTCCAGTGTACAGCTGTCTGATGTTAATCAGCTGACACAAACTTTTCCCCCAATTCATCCCACTCAGGTTCCAGGTGCCCTCAGCTTTCACAGGGTTTCTTAAAGATGAGGATGATTATCCCCGACGACAGGTTTCACTTACCTCTTCGGCCCAGCCCTTTGAGCCAGCCGGCAGCAGGACACTGCACAGTGACGCGCTCGGAAACACAGAGCTGGAGTATGTGGGTGTTGCTGAAGGCTGGTCAAAGTAATTTTGTCCTTGGTAAAACTTCTCCTTGCTGCATCTAAAAACAAATATATTAAACACAAGGTAAGAGACACCTTGGAATAAAAAACGTGAGCGTGAAGGTAATTTTCTATGTGTTACATGAGACCCTGGTGAAAGGAGCAGAAGAGAAGCAGTGCCCTGGGGATGGCTGTGGAGCGGCACACGGGGCGTCCTGAACAGCTGGGCTGCTGGGGACAGCTCTGCCAGGGGAGACCCAGCCCCAGCCCCAGCCCCCTGCTTTCCTGGGCAATGTAGCAGCAAAGGTGCATGCACCAATAGACAGGGCAGCAGCGAGGGTGCATGCAGTGACAGCCAGGGCAGCAGTGAGGGTGCATGCAGTGACAGTCAGGGCAGCAGCGAGGGTGCATGCAGTGACAGTCAGGGCAGCAGTGAGGGTGCATGCAGTGACAGTCAGGGCAGCAGTGCTCTTTCCCAGTGACTGAGAGGGCCAGGGAGCTGCGAGCCCTCTGAGCACTTCAGAGAAGATCTTTAACTTTGGATATTTTTTAAATTTTCTTTTTTTTAGGATACTCAACATTATTTCCTTCATGGTCACTGCTGCGCACCACATAAATCCATATCCACACTGTGATTAATGGCTCTTTCGTACCAAAGGAAGGGGTTAGATAATGCTTTTAATCACTGTCAAATTTCATAATTTTCCCACTTTCTTTTCCCATCTCCTGTGAAGCTTCTTCATCGCAAAACCTAATGAAAGCTGCCACTACGTGTTGGATGGACTTGTGATGAACATCAGAAAATACATATCATACCTTTAGCCAACACTTCCCATGTAGCTACTGAAAACTGAACATCACAGGTCTGTGGTTCTTTGTGAAAGTGTCAGGACTCAGGTTCTGCCTATTTCTATTCCTTGGCTGGAGGAAAGAAATACAATGCAGAAACAGAAAAATCAATTGTGGCCTAATGACATAGACAATGAAGGTCTTCTTTCACAGGTGACTGTAATATCTCAGTTTCTGGCTCATACAGCATTTGGTGTCGCCTTCGGCTTGGATCTTCACTCACTCAGATGTGGGAATCACCTCAGGATGGAGCATGTTCCGTAACGTATGAACAGGTAAGAAATTGAAACAGTTTCAGGGATGAGTTTTCCCAGCCTGGCCGATTCCCTCATCTGCTGAGATCAGTGAGAAGCAGCTTCTGACAGAGCCACGGGCATGGTCCTGCCAGGCTGAGAGAGAGCCCCGCATGCCCTGGGCCACACTGCCAGTGGCCACCCAGTGCAGATGGCCAGCAGCCACCTGGGGTGGGCACAGCTTCGCACGCGGTGCCGCTGTGCATCAGGCCTCAGCCCTGCACACTGCAACACAGCCAGACGTTGATTTATCCGGCCTGACTCTAGAGTCCCTGCTGGGACGCCAAAATCCCCCTCTGGTCCCTGCAGCAGGGAGAGATGTGTCTGCAGCAAGCAGCTCAAAGCAATGTATCTTGCTGTATTTCTATTGATGTGGACAACATCTGGATGCCAAAAACAGAGACATCCCCCGAGGGCTGGCTGAGCATTTACCTTTGAGTCTGGAGTCCCGCTGGCTTTCAGCCCCCCCCTCCACAGCCCCTCAGAGCTATAGGGTGGGGGCTGCACTCCCTTAGCCTTTCGCTCAGCATCAAGTGCCCTGCTCAGGGAAGCCAAGGCTACCGCAGTGCGACTAGTTAATCTGCAGCTGGGCCAGGCCTTCTGCCTAGCCAGGCAATGGGAAGACAAGCTCTCGCTAACAAATAACTGGCAATCCGTTATTTTGTTTTTCAAGGGAAGGAAGTGTAGAAAGGTTCCTACATTTAAGCAGGTTTTTTTTGTGAAATTACTGGTTTCAGTTTTAATTTTTGCATTTGCCGCCATTAGCTTTGTGAACATTTTCGGGGAGGGAGCCAAAAAACCGTAACTCTGTTATATGACACACACTGAACTTGTTCTTTTCTAAATAATTCCTTTTTGATTAAATGTCAGTGGTAGAATGTTTGCAGATTCTTGTGAAACCTCTATGTTGCTTAAACCCAAATTTGTGGCTAAAGTTTCCCATCCTTGTGCAATTCTTAATTTTCAAAAACGTCTGGTTTATTGAAGATGGAAAGCTGTTTTGAAAAGTCTAAAAATTTGTAATAAGTCTAATTGCATTTTAAATATTTGATAGGCTTTATAATTGCAGAGAAACTATTGACATCGATGCCGGGCTGAGTATAACCCTGCCTTCTTTTCCAATGCATGAACTGTCCTACAAGGGCATTTGTATGACAATGATGATAG
This sequence comes from Syrrhaptes paradoxus, assembly GCA_013400615.1. Taxonomy (NCBI): domain Eukaryota; kingdom Metazoa; phylum Chordata; class Aves; order Pterocliformes; family Pteroclidae; genus Syrrhaptes; species Syrrhaptes paradoxus. Next base: position 115,412 of record VZTO01021303.1, read on the forward strand.
CTGTAATTACCCATGATCTGAGATGGACAGTAGTGGCATGTTTTATTCAGCAGACATGAATCATTAGTGTCTTTGCAACAGCCTGTAGAGAATAAGAATATTTATTAACTGTAACAGACTAATGCCAGCTCTCACAGGCTTTCATCAGTGCCAGCTCAGGTCAAATCTGTGCATGGGCTGTAAGGAGAGACAGCCAGTCAGGGAAAAATGGAGAGAAAGTGACAATAAAGCCTAAAACAGCATATCGATAAACTGTGCACGCTTTAAATTTAGCCTTGTTGCCTTGGAGCTCCTTAACGATGTTCACCGAGTACCGTGCGCGTCTCTGTGTGTACATGTATAAGCTGAATACAAATGTCCTGAGCACTTTCTGTAGTCAGTTTTCAACCTCCACGCTTCCCCAGCTAGTTAACAGAGATATTTGATATTCCAGCTTGAAACAGCACTGCTGGCTGAGGTTTTCAGGCTGGACACAGAGGGTAAGGAGGGTTACTTCTGATCCCTTACTGATGGATGCGGTCCCTGGTGTCCAGGTTAGCACATGGTACAAGTTTCCAGTACAGATGCTGCAGGTATGTGTCTGAACACAGAGTGCTGCTCTGGAAACCCAACGGGTAAAATAAATACCTTCTTGGGTAGAGTATATACTGCTCCCTGGTGCACACATCCATCTCCACTGGCTCTGGGCTGGGTCCCTGGCACAGCATGGCAGGACGTGGCAGTGTCACGACGTCCCCAGCATCACCCCGCCAGCCCAGCGGCACGCAGGGAGCGCAGAGCCCCAGGACACTGTTACAGGACCAGTGCAAGGTCCCTGCCACTCAGGATGCACCACCAGCGCGTGACGGGTAGGAGCACTCCATCGGCTGACTCAGGTTTTCTAATCACTCAAAGACAAGCAGTTAAGACTGATCTTTATGACTCCCCTAGGATATTTTTTGCATTTATGTTTGTATTAAAGAACAGCCAGCGGTGAAGTACCATGTATTACCTGTGTGTCCCAGCGCCCAGGGGGTGAACGGTGGTCCTTGCAGAACCCATTAACTTTTTTTCCAGTGTGAGACTTTTGTCTGTAATATCCTCGGATTTTTTATCTTACTGAAGACTGTTTTGCAAGATTGAAAGACAGCATTTTTTCCAGCATTTTTTCCTGTATGGCTGACGTGAATGAAGTGCACTCGCATCCACTGGCGAACTAATCTTCTCCTGGAAGTTGCTATTTAAATTCTTTTTTTTCTTTTTTGCTCTAAAATTTGCAATGGAAAAAGAGTCCTACAAAGTGAAAAGTGTTGAAAGGAAAGTTTCTGCATGTAATATACTCAGAATATTCAGATTTTTTTAATGCAGGAGTTGCCTTTTCAAAGTATCTTAATTTAATTTTCAAATGTACTTAATTTTTTTGTATGACAATTTCACGTTATTTATTTACCTGTCAGTAACGATATACTATGAACTTATGCTGGATTTTAATAAAGAAATACATCTAGGAAACCTGCTGATGATTGAAAGTAAGAAAATAATATCTTTTTTTAAAGCACATTTTTGACACAGATTTTGAAAATGTGAGGGTCCAAGTTTGAAATGCAAAGTCAGTTTGAATGACTAACTCAGTCCAACATTTTCGCAGCACAGCTTTCTTCCTTTCAGCAATGGGAACAGGCGTTACAGCTGACAGGAAAGGAAAGTAGGAAATATCTAAATCATAACATTGTAACTCATCATGGGAGGCACTGGGGCTTAATGAGCATGGGAAGTGAAGAGGGGTGTCTCCTTCATAGTTGAGAGGGGAAAGGGTCGCATGAAACCTTCGGGCAGCTGTTTTGGCGTCTCACGAGGATTTGGGATACTTGCTGATGATGAGAGCAGTCTCACTGGGGTTTTTCCTTTCTTATTTCCTTTTTTGTCTTGCATGTTTTTTTTCTTCTTTGTGGCTCTTTTGAGTTGAAGGCCCAGAGGTTCATCCCATCAACAGCAGCTCTCCCAGGTTCCTAGCACGCTGACTCGCCCTGCCTCTCTGGACCTTCTTTGCATTGGAGGCAACACTGGAAACTGGACAAGTTCCTGCTCGCCCATCTCCTTCACAGCAACTGCTTGCCACGCGCCTGCTCCTGGGAGGCTCGCCAGCCTGCCCACAAGCCTTGTCCAACTGGCTCTGCCACCCACTCTTGCACCCAGAAGAAGCACTTGAGACAGGGCAGGGGTGGCCACGCACCTCACAAAGGGCTCAACGCTTCTCAACCATCCTCCAGGACTTGCACCTGCAGCTGCAAATGCCAGCCTAACCCCAACGCTGAAGAGGAAACAGAGGAATCATCCTGGCAAGACTGAAATAAATGCTGAGAATCTGTGACTGATTCCTGTAATGGTACTACAAAAAAAACCCCAAAACAAAAAACAAACCAAAACCAAAGATAACTAGCAGGTAAGTAGAAGCAGTTAAAGTAATCTATCTGAATGTATCATGATGTTGTTTGTAAGTATTGATATCTGCCAACTAGCAAAATAAAAATTCCTATTATGATAAAATTTCACATGTTATAATAGCACCATATTTTCTGCCTTGTTTCTTGAAAAAAAAAAGGGTATGAACTTCGGAATTATTTTTTAAAAATCCCTTATAAACTGAGGATTTATATAAAATTCTGATTGGCTGCAAATGTGAAATGAAGCAAGTGTCCCTGATGACACCCAGCAGACACTGAGTATACACCAGATCAGCTCATCAACGGAAATCTCTCTGGCAGAGGAAATGGGAGCAGCAGATCTGCTTGGTCTGAGCAGGTCAGAACACCAAGAAGCCTGTGCTACCTGGAGATAGCATCAACTCTTACTGTCCTCTGCGCAATGCAGCCCCTGGGGACACCCGTAACTGACCTCCACAGGTATGTTTTGAATGGTGACGGCTCTCTGCATGGGAGGAAAGGGCTCAGCTGCCCTAGAAAACCCATTTGAGTACTTCTTCCAGTGAGAGCCACCAGAGCAGAACTTGCTGAGTTTTCCTGGCTCTGCTCTGGGGTTAGGATGCCTTCTCTGGAGTCTGGGAGGGGAGCTCAAGCCCACCCCATTTTTCTGGAGTCAGTCTTAAGGATGGTCTGAGGTTTGGGGGCTGATCTACATAGTTTTAATGTGTAGAATTTTTTTCTTCTTTGATGGAGCAAATGATTTTGATGTTCTGATAACTCCTTGGTAGAGCCAAATGCTTTGTGATGGCCCAGAGAGCCATGGGTGCACTGTTTTGCTAAAAAATACACTCCTAATCAGTCCTGTTTATTAAGAAGAATTACATATCCTGTCTGGAGAACTGCACATCTCCTTTGGAAAAGTTGTAAGGAAAGTTGGCATTTTCTCTCTCGATTACAACCAACTCTGTTGTAGCTGTGGTAGGTGGAAAGTGATGACATATCAGCTTTTGGCTCTGCCTTGCTTAGTGACTGCTTTTGAAAGTTTGTGTCAAAACCTTAATGTCATTTGAACACAATTTTCTGAATTTAATTGACACAAACACAATATAGACGAGCTCAAACATGCAGGAGGAGACAGGAGGAATGACGGGTAGCCGTTGAGGGACTGCAAACGTATTAAGGCTGTGTGCTGAGTAGCAAGAATATCGCCCAGGAGTGGCGGCTGTTGCCAAAGGTCCTTTTCAGGGTTTGCCTTCTCTCCGTGTCCTGCTTTGTGTGGAGGTGAAGAATAGCTACAACGTGGCGTTATAAAATAAATAGCTTTCTAAGTGAATTCTGAATGGAGGGTGTAATGCCATAAAAGCAATTTAATTATTTCTCATGAAAGAGGTTTTTAGGGTTCAATTAATTGCTGAGCTTATGGCTAACCATATGCTCAAGAAAGTCTGCCTTTTTTGGGGGGGGAGATCAGATATGCGTGTCCTCAAACCCCATTCCTTACGGGTGTGCAGCAGCATCACCCAGAGCAGGTGCTTCAGTTTGGTGAAACTGTTCTTCCAGAAGAAATAGCTTTGGGGATGCACAGCCACCACCACCCTTCTCACAATTCAGGGAGAAAAGCTTAGGTGGTTCTTTAAGCAATGCAAGTCTCCATCTCCCCTGCTTTGTGTGACTGAGGGGTGTGGAGCAGATGAAAGCAGATTCTTTTCTGATTCAGCAGTTCTCACTGACTTCACTGCTGTTCTCATTCCCCTGCTGCTGAAAGCACCCCTCAACCCAGAACTCTTCTCATTACATAAAATTTTCCCCCATCCCTACGCTCCTCAGAAATCAGTGATGGGGACACGGAGAGGGGCTCGGTCCTGTGCCCTCTGCCCCATGTCGCTGCATTGCAGCTCCTACCAGTGCCCCAAAACTCATCTCTGCCAAAACAAACTGCTCAGGCTGACCCCGCTCCTGCAGCCTGTGATGGCTAGTGGTGGCAGAGCTGGGGTTCCCCAGCGAGGGCTAAAACCCTATTGCGATAGTTCTGCTAAAGTCAGCAGCAGGAGGAGGTTGTAGGTGTAATCCTCTGTTCTTTTTTAAGGTACTTATTCCCTATCCTTTGACTTAATAATTTAAATATGCTGTAGAAAAGTAAAAAAAATACAAATTAGTACATGTGTTATTAATTTTAGGTGATGTTACCTTTCACCAAAATGGTGCAAATAATGGATTTTGCTTCAGTGAACCATACAAGTTTTTAAAACAGTTTCAGACTTAGCTAATGTTTTCTTTCAGCCTGAATAGAATATTTTTGTCCACTATCATAGTATTGTTAGTTTAAACTGTCGTCTTAACATACTAGGTATATTTCAAGGTATTTTATGCTTAATAATTTGAAGAATTGAAATAATTTGCTTTGAAAATATATAAATGGAGCACTTTTAGACATCTCCAAAAGTATGATGTGCTATTATTTCCACTGACCCTATTCACTGAATACTTCCTCACCTGGGCAGCTGGTTCAGTTCCCTTCCCTCTTTTTTTTTTTCTTTTTAGGAAAAAAATTGCTGGAATTCATCAAAATATATTCACTACCCTGCTCCTGTATGTATAATTCATCTTTCCACAGATTATTTTTCGCCTCATAGTTTTACCTTTTTACTAGGACTGCTGCTGTCTGATGGACCTCTAAGCCCTGGCCCTGGCCAAGCTCTTCTGAATGCGCTTTCCTGGGGAGAAGCGTGATTGTCAATACGCTTAACATTAAGCATATGCTTAAGTGCCTTTCTGAGTTGCTGCCAAACCTCTGTGATGCTCTTATCACTGTGCATTGTCCAAGTTGAGAATAATTTAATGGTCGGTGCATCACTCGGCTTTGAAGGCTTGCACAGCTTGCCATGGGCCTGGGGTGGGTTCCCAGCCAGCCACTCCTGCTCCAGGAGCTCTGTGCAGGGTCAGCTCATTGGAACCAGCAGCTGCCAAGCCCTGTCCCAGCCCCGAAGCGAGATCAGTGTCGCAGGAGAGGTGAGCACAAGGCGGGCTAGCATCGGGCACCCCAGGCCCTTGGGCAGCAGCTGATGCTCTTTGCCCCTCCCCAAAGCTGGGCTGATGGCAGGGTGCTGTGATGTCCCCATGGTCTGGCCTTTCTCTTCGCTCCCTCTCACTCTCTGGCTGGGTAAGAACTCCCACACATGCAAGGAAAAAAAAATATTTCCTTGTAAATTTGCAAAGTGCCCCTTTCTGCTGGCACAGATCCCACCATGTCTGGATTTTGCATCCCCTCCTTCCACCTTGAGGAAGCAGGTCATGGTCATAGACATCACCCGGGCCGGGTGAAACCACGTACCCCCTGAACACCGCCACTGATCCCGTCCTCGTGTGCGCTCCCCATCTCAGCAGAGTCTCCGTCCCTCCAGAGAGGTTCCTGAAGAAGCCCAGGCTGGTGCTGGCCCAGCTGGGTAGACTGGGGGAAACCACTGCATGCAGGGGGACAGATCTCCCCACACAAAAGGTGAGTATGAGCAGTGATGGACAGGCTGGAGAGGGGCGTGACGGATGTCTGGGCTTCACACCTGGCTCAGGGGGAGCTGTGTGAGAAACGGCCAAAGTGCACAGGCAGGGGAGGGAGCACGGGGGACTTGTTGGGCTGCGTGTCCTTGCGAGGGCTCAGCACGGAGCTGTCTGTGTCAGTGATGGTACTACGTTAGGACCAGGCAGGGTACCTGGGATCAGTGTTGGAAATACCAGATTTGGGTACGGATGTAGCAGGACAGGGACTAACAGGGAAAATATAATTTGGGATCATTTGGGAGGAAATTGAGGTGGAAGAAAGCAGATAGAAGAGCAGTGAAAAGGAGAGTTAAGGAGTGGAAAAGGGGAAATAAGGTGTGCTTGTTTTATTAATGCAGGTTTAGGGTCCCTGCCAGGTACGGTCACTACTGCAGCCTCATGAGGAGAACAAGTGTGGTCACGGCCACAGCGTGTGTCACCCCTGCTTCTGCGGTCAGGAAGGACAGGGGGGTGCTGCCTGGGGAGCCGCTGGCTCGGGCATCCTGCAACCCTGCACCAGCGCCTTCTCCAGGCCTGGCACTGTCGACAGACCCACCTCCGCTTCACGGCAGGTTGTCCACATCTCCTTCCTGGAAAAGCCTTTATTTAATTTTTGACTTGTTTTTTAAAGAATTGCTATCTCAACAGAAAATAGAGAAAAGAAATGAGACTTCAACATCTGTCTCATTCATATTTGCTTGCAAATAATAAGCACTGTGGAAACACTACCCAAGCAGAGGAGAGATTATTTTCAAGCGTGTGAGAAGTTTAAGGTCATTTGCTTAAAATTACACTCAAGAAACAACGATGAGGCTTCTGCATTATTCTCTCCCTTTAATGCCCCTCTGCGTTTAATCCGTCTTGCTGTTCAATAGAAATAGCTTACTCCTACCTCTGAGTAACTGATTGGGTTAGAGCCTGTCACCAGCAATGAATGCCATTTTTAGATCTCTCATTCCAAAGAAAGGTCAGTTACTATTTTAAACAATAGACGGAGAAAATAGTCAGTCCAGTGTTCACTTTATCCTTTCTCCAGCTTTTAAAGGGAAAAAAAAAATCATCATTGTGCCAAGGTGATTTCTATTATTTTAATATAGTTACACAGAATCAACAGAATCTGGCAATAAGGTGGGTTTGTTGTTTTTTTTTTTTTTAAGATGTGGTTATACGTTTCTAACAATGGCACAGTAGTGTTGTGCAAGGACATCAGATAAGAAATAAAGCTGGCTGATATCTGAATTTCAAGTTCCTTGTAACATTTTTTCAGAAGAAAAAAATACTTTCTCCAGAAAATAAATTTAATTTAAAAAAAATCCAACCGAGCCTTAACACAAAGCTATCAAGTATACTCAGCTTTCACTTTATAGAGATTCATCTAGTTTAGGGGGACCCTTCAGGGCCTGCTATATTTAATTAGAAAAGACAGGCTGCCTCAGAAGGTGTCCCTCCAAGATCGGGACCAGTATTTTTGGCTCCTCATCTCTCCTCAGTGGCTCTCTAGGAAGCCTATGGAGACGAACCCTTCAGCCTAGCTGGCCAAGGTGTGTGGCCAAAGTGGGGCCACATGAAAACCCCCAAAGGGTACTGGTAGAAATTCAAGGTGGAAATTCACTGGCAAATGTACTTGTAAGATGCCCAAGGTTTTCAGGCAGCTGCAGCTGAGCTCACGACTTGGCCAGTGGAAGATCTCCAGTACCTCCACCACCACTTCCTATCCACCTTTACTGAAACCTTCCCAGTCAAGCTTACAAACTAACTTGCTGACTTTTCATTGGAAGTTTTAGCATTTACTTTCTTGGGTTTTTTTAACTTTCTGCCAGCATTCCCAAAGGTTCTGGAGGTGATGATCACAAAATTACCCAGCACTTACCTCCTTACAGAAGAGACAGCGTACAGTTGCTTGGCCACGGGCAATGAAATGTCAGTATGAATTATTGTCAGCTGGTTTTGTAGAGATTTTTGGAGTGAAAGGGTGAGGGAAGGATTCGGTGGAAATGCTCTGTCACTATGGTTTGGGCTGAGAGCATACAGACACAAGCCTTGCAAGACAGAACAGAGCTCATTATGCATCATATAAAATATTCTGTATGAGAAATAATAATACAAGAACTAAAACCATCACTGCTTTTGGTGGTAGCATACACTTTTTGCTACCTGAACTAAAAATACCTATAAAGGAACTTCATAAACCTGAAGACAGAGGAAGAGAAGTTCCATTTTGGGTAACTTAGAAATCATTTGTAAGGCTTAGGGCCAAAAAATGGGGAAAAATAAAAAGTACAGACTGATCTGCCAGAAGTTTTGTATAAGATGATTTTAGTTTTGCATGTTGAAATCAAATAAACACATAACGCTGTTCTGGGGCTTGAAACGCCATGAGTGTCCCTAGAGCTCCTTTGATGCCACCTCCCATGAAGGACATGTCTCTCTCCAGCCCAGGTGAGGTAAATCAGCACGTAAAGAGAGTCTTTTTGGGTATGATGGATGTCACTTGAAAATACGGCCTGCATGAACTATATGAACCAACCTTATTTTCTGTGAATGCTGTTGAACACAGCAGTTGAGGACATCTCTGTGGGGGAAACGTCTGTTCTGCTGGACAGCAACCTTCACAGGGAAAATAGCTTACCTCCTCGTTCCAGGGTTTCATCTCTTCTTAATTAGACTGTTTTTTCCCTTTCGGTTCTTACTCAGACAGTCTAGATGCAATTTCTTCATGTGTGCTGTTCAAATAAACTGCTCCTGAGAATGAGAACGTGATTGTTGAAGGGAAATTTTGAGCATTTGGGATAATATTTAAATTCCAGTCAAGACCTGGGTCTTCTTAAGTATTTCCCTTCTTTTTCCTATAGCATGTTTGAACTACTGTCTTTATCCTTTCCCTTTTTCAAAAATCTAGTTTTTTTAATTTCCCTAGCTATAAATAGCCACTAAACATTAGACACCTTAGTGTGCAATGACTTGTGATTCTGGTTTTATTTGAAAAACTGGTATATTCAGAATGAAAAATCAATGTTTTCTGCTATCATTTAGTAAATAAAGAGTATTAAGCAGGAAAGAACTAGAACTCGGAGAGGATGTATTTACTACTTAAAATTACCTTTTCTCTGGAGCCCAGGTCAGCGAGTCAGACACAGACCCAGTGTGCAGGGGTGATACCACCCACTCTGTCCCAGAAAAACCTCCCCTGTTAAAGCTGAACAGTCTGGGCAGTGACTTGGTGGTAAATTAGAGCAAAATTTAGCTGTGGATAGACTCTACAAAGGTAATTTATTCAAACCATTTCATATTGAACAGCCTGATTACCATTTACCATATGAAGCCTTTCTATCACTTAAGCAGTATCAAAAGGCTTTATTGTAGATGAGATCAAATAAATATAGCAAAAATATGAAAAACGAGCACAGTCATATCCTGACTGATAGCATGCTCCTACAGACTATTGCAACCAGCTGAGAGTACGTGCCAATATTTTTATGAACCATCATTATAAAACATTACTGAAGGAGGCTGGAAGAAAACAGCAGCCTAGAAGTGGTGTTTAAGAAAGCCCTGGGAAAGGAAAAGAAAGAGAAGAGGAGAGCTGCTGAGCTGAATCAGCATGTGGGCTGTAGCTGGAACAAAAGGATTCTTCAGTTCGTGCCAAAAATACTCATCAGTGCTGCTGCTTTTTTAAGCTTAACATTCATAGGTGACTTTCTTGTTTCTGAACAGCCTTGTGGGAAGCCGCATGGGTTCGAGTATGGGTGGCTGTCAGAGCCCTCACTTTCTACTCACGTCAAGGGTTTACCTGGGAGAGAAGCTTGCTTCTCAGTGAGCAGGACAGGGTGGTGCCCTCTGAGGCTCTCTCCTGCCCCAGGACCAGGCTGGGGCTCTTCTCCAAGGGACTCCTTGCTTCTAAATATGGTCCAGCCCTTTTTCTTCCTCTCGTCTCCCCTTCCAGTGCTGGCAGATCCCCAAAGACAACTCAGCAAGATCAGAGTCTACTGAAGACTCCAGTTGCAGAGGTAGCTGCCACCTAGATGGGGTATGACCAGAGTCTTGTGTTTGAGTTGACTCATTATGCAACATTAAATATTATTAAACTTCAGAAAGGACTGGGCATATGTATCATCACTGAAAAGGGAACACTAAACTCATCAGACTGAAGAAATGCAAAGAATCTTCTCAAGTTTCAGGTTTACATGAACACTTAAGAGGTTTTTCCATGGAGGCAAACATTTCACACTTACCTGCCCCAGGAACCTCGTCACGATGGCTGACTGCAGAGCTGAAGAAGTGGCTCTGCTCTCCAACCTGTGCTGCTGCCCTCTGCAAGCTTTATGTTCCCATCTAGAGAAGTTCCTGGTATCAGTAAACCAAGGGAAAAAGGAAGAAAACACATGAAGTCTACGAGTAAGGCTAATATTTTTTATGGTGTGGATAGGAAAGCAAGTCTATGTTCTCACAGGAGGATTGCACCCACGCTTCCTATGGCCTTGGCTGGTCAGAGCAAGGGAAGCAGCCCCACGAATCTCCTGCTGCTGTGTGGGAATGAGCTGGACAAGATTTTGGTGGTTGCCAATGTAATGCAACAGGCAAATTCCTTTGTGCCTTCAGCCGGCATCAAGTCGCTGATGTACACCAAAGGCCACGCAGACCTGGCTGCCGTCCGTCAGCACTGCACACTGGCTGTAAATGACGGCAGGTTTCCATGAGAAAATCACTCAGCAGAAACGGTCCTTTCCTTAGATGACAGATAGGTGATTCCATGCCACAGCTGCTTGTTTTTCTTAGCTGCAGTAAGCAGACCTTATTTATAAATCTGAAGCTAAGCTCGTTTTTTCAGCACTTCAAAGAACATCACCAGTAACACTCTTTTAGAACCTGAACATGTTTGATATCTTGTTAATCCTAAAGCAAACAGATCTAAGGAACCAGCAAGCTGAACCATGCCAAAAATACAGTATATACACTTGTGAAAATCAAGATGTCCTTTTATTCTTTGGCTAGAAAACCAGTTTTTGCATCTGAGCAAAGTAAGAATAATAAAACAACAATTTTGGCCTCAAAATGTATTCACTTTCAAAAAAATGAAACCAGTTTTTTTAGTTACATAATGCTGTTCTCTGGGAACAGGCACAATCTTTGGTGTTAAAATGGCATTTACTTGAAGTGTTTCCTCATTTAGGGGCATTTAATTACCTCAGGAGTATGGAACATAAAATTAATATACCCATACCGAAAAGTTGAGAGAAGATTATGTCCTTTACTCCATGGCTTTGCTGATTATGGGCCAGTAGCAAATTAGATTGGGCTCTAATTCTTCCCCAATGTGAAAAGGATTCAATCAGTTACGCCATGAGATGATATTATTACTGCAATCACAGCTTAAAAGAAACTGGCCCTAAAGGGAGATGCCAAAATGCATTCTTCATGTAGCAAGAAAGGAAGCCAGAAGACTCCTTCACAAGGAGGCACATCTGCACTAAAGACAAGCCTGACATTTCATAAGCTTCTAAAGAAGCATGCTGTAAATATTACAGTGCTGTTTGTGTATCTAACACTTGCTAAAGGCTCCAAAGGCATTCAGAGCATCACTAAAGAAATGTATGAGATTTGGTATGACACCAAGTTACAAATATAAACTGGGAAAGTATAAAACAGTAAATTAGTTCATAATATATCCACTGCTCAGGCATTTAGGTACTTTTCCATCTTACTTAAGAGGAAACAAATGGTAAAAGGCTTCAAGGAAACATTTAAGTTTTCCTAATCAAAGCATAAAATTAATCTTTGGAACACATTACTTCATGGTAAACTAGTGATCTTTTCAGAAGAAAACACTGAAAGCATCTAAAAAAAAACCAAACAGTTTGGGTATTCTGTCCCTCCCCCCCAGAAACGCGGGGTTTTAACCCAGTCCCACTGCCAGAGGCACAACACCAGCTCTCAGACTGGTACAAATGCTGCCAGAGCCCCGTTTCCACTGCAGCACTTTCCAAATCTAATCAATCCGCAAAGGCTGTAATGACACGGAAATAACAGCAGCTGTGGAGAAGAGGCCTGTGAGGGCCATGGAGAGGACGAGTGTCCATCCTCCTGTCCCCAGGCTCACCTGGGCTCCCAGGGGTCCAGGAACCAGCCGTGGAAATGACAGGGACTTGTGTCACCTGTGCATACAGTGCTGTATCGGGGTTTGAAACTGCAAGATCATGATTTATAGGCAAGGCGGTTTAGGTCATAGCAGTGGTTTCTAAAGTGAATTTGTAGTCATTTATTTTCCTCCTCCTGCTCCCTTCTGTTGAGCTCCAAGCATTAATGGAGCAAGATTTCTACCATCAAAAGCTATGAAAAATCACACCAACAGCAGGGTCTGATCCTCAGTCTTTAAAAATAAGAGGAATAATGCATTTTTGCATAATAATAAAGCGATAATGATCATGACAGTATGTAAGCATTTTCCAGGCATTCCTTTAGGATGCCATGCACGAACTGTCAGCAGCTGCCTGTAATGTCGTGTTACGTGACCTCACGAGTCTATGAGTCGATGGCCTCCTGCTCCAAGTCAGCATTTCAAAACAAGGAAGGTATGTGCTGTTTATCCTTATTTCTATAATGAAATTGCTTATGACTAGGTTACAAAAATAACGAATCGGTTATAATCCTGGTCATGGAGCGTTTGAAACCAATGGGAAGGCTGCTGACTTCAACTGAAAAAAATTCAGGTTTTGAGACACCTTTGTGTGATCCGCAGAGCACAGGCTAAAAATACGTATGAAAGGATTACAAGGTATTTGTGTTTAATTTTAAAACATGTGGAAAATCACCTCAACACAGAGTCAGCAAAATGTATATGTACCACCTGGCTGTTCAAAAATCAAGGCTAACTTGCATTCAGGATATTTTTATAAGCTAAGGCTCCATACAGGCACAAATTCCTCCACTGTGCCAAGTTTATGGTTCCTTTGTGTGTTGCCTTTCCTGTTTATTCAGGATTTGAAACAGATATCCAAGAGCATTTTTTCCCATTTGTGACTCTTGTTCCTGCACAGAATATACAGGCATGATTTTTTTTTATTTATTAGCTATATTTAACAAACACCAGCTGATCTACATATTTTGAATGGAGTCTGACCTATTGACTCTGAAAAGACACGGGAAGCTTTCCCCTTGGCTCCAGTGGATTCTGGACACCTTCCATTTTTGTGTTCAGCACTAATTCTTCTGTGATAGGATGAGTCCCCATCTGGGGAAGCTAAATGTGATATGTATTTGTTAAGTACTTCTTTGAAATAAAATTTATTTTGCCTCTTAAATTTATAAAAATTTAACATGGCAAAGCTTCTAACTTCCTTTGCCTGCTGAACCATTGAAGAGATTAGAGCATAAATATATATGACATCCACATTATTACCAAATACATTCATTAGCAGCAATGCTATCACAGTGAATACCAAATGAATTAACAGTGACAGGGCAATAAATTAAAGTGTTTATATGTTTCTTTCTCACAGTTTACAATCTCAAGATTTATTCCTGACCTTTGGTGTAAAACTTGATGATTGCTGGTAAACCAAAGATGATACCGTGAATACTCAGTGCCACAACCGGGACCTTTTCACCCTGGAGATATAACAGATCATTTTCTAAGAATTTATTTGTGCATTAACATTAATTATCATGCATACTTCATGAATAATTAACATCAGTAGGAAATCAGCTCATTTCCATTCAGGACATTTGCCAATTTGTTCTTGCCATCTCTGTGACAGTGAGTGTACATGATCTAAGTTGTCTGTTTAGAAACCCACCACTTTCTCCTTGGTTTTGGACAGTTGTAGCGAGGGTTTGCCACCAAACATCTCCTCTGGGCTCTTTGAGTCTTCAGGTAGGCTCCAATAGGCTGAAGACACCTGAAGGAGGGATTGAGAGGTGGAGTAAGGACCAGTTTCCAGCCTTTATACATTTTGTGTGTTGAATCCTGCAGAGGAAAAGACATTGTGTACACCAGTCAGGTTTCAGGCTTGGTCCATTTCATTTTGTTGGTTGAACTTACTGTCTCGCTCTGGGTCAGTATGGAATTATTTTTCCAAAGGAGCAGATCTCAGCCTTTTTCTGATAGAAAACCCTGAAACAGAGGTGCTAACCCCTGTTTAACAGTTCTGCCATTCTGAAACCAGGCTTGCTGCACTTCATTAGCTGTCACGTACCTTGAAAGAAGTCCACAGACAGAGTAAAAAGCAGAGCTTGGGCTGATTAAAGTTTACAATTTTTGGACACAAAGGAAAAAAAAAAGACAAATCTTGGCTAATGATAACCATGAGTCCAACAGTGAAACGTGTAGGTGTGAGATCATTTCAGGTCAGATGTACTTCAATGAGAGCGGAGAAACTGGGCCTTTCTGTAACACACGGGTGCAAAACTGTCACGACACTGTTTAACAACAAAAGCAATCTTCCGAATAACATCCAGCTGCCTAACTAGGAATGAAAAACTGATCCCAAATTATGTATACATGCCTTGCTCTCCTATAAGCCTGCCACTGCCACCACCCACGTGCAAAGTGTGGCAAAAGCATCCGCAGCACCTCCAGCAGCAGCTGGGCTGGTTGAGCGCAGGAATGCTTCAGGAGAGGGAGGACCCACCTCACCCATCTTAGTCATCTGGCTGTCAGGTCTCTAGTAGAGGGTGATTATTTAGGGGAATCACAATTTATTTTTCCCGTCTTCTTGTCTTTGAGTTTGTTACAATCAGGATAAATCATAAAACCCTCTCTCTAACGCCAAACAGCCTCCAAGGGCCCCAGCTTCAGTCCACCTGGTTGTGAAAGGAAAATCTGATGGTAGTCAGGGACATTCCTGGTGACATTTATTCGTACGTCTTTATTCTTGTGTTGTTGAACAGTCACACCTCAAGTAAGGTGTTTCCAGGAGGAGGGCACAGGGGAGGGAGCATACAGCAGACCCTGGGAGTTCACACGCAGCCTGCTGCAGGGGTGAGCTCTGCTGCATGACAAGTGACGAGCCCAGTGACAGGGGCTTTCAGCACTGCCTCCAGGTCTGAGCTCAGCAGCAACACAAGGTCACCCCAAAGCTCGTCTCACACACTGCTTCAAGCGGTGGCAGGCGGAGAGCCCTGGCAACAGGGCTGCGGGAGACCTCCCTCTGCTCCGCACCACCATGCTTCTGTCCTCGTGCCATCCCACCGCTCTGGGGGGGGAACCAGACCTTGGCTGTGCCCAGTTGATTTGGGCAAGTGGTAAAACCCCAACTGCAGTGTGCAGGCAGTGCATGGGCCAGGTAATTTGCCTGCCTCTCCTCTGTGCTTTGTCCCTTACCTGCCTCGGCTGTTCAGGTGCTGGGACTCTCTATAACAGCAGGAGTTAAACATCGCTGTGGTCTGCATGCCAGCACTGATCAATGAACAGCCACAGCACACGGCAGCCCTGGGAAAACAAACTGCTATCGCACTGCCTGCAAACGGCAGCAGTCCCTGAGTCCTGCAGCTCAAGCCTTTGCCATCTGTAAATCCTACAAACCGGAGTGTGCACAGGTAGCACAGGGCACTGTGGAAACACAGCAAGGTTTTATAGCTACATAATACCCAGTCCGCTGGAGCCCTGGTTTCTCCATAGAAATGGGCTATGAAAGAACCCATCTATCAAATATGTGATAAGCATTAATTTTCTTGTTATTTAGCTGATTTTAATTTTTTTTACGTAAATGTTTATAACTGCATAGGCCTGTCAGCCTCTGTGTGCTGGGCTGGGAGTCTCCATGCTGCTCCAGGTACATTTCTCGGTCACCGTCATGTCCTCGGGAAGCTTCTGGGCAGAACAGCTTTGCCTCATCAACACACTTTTGGGGTGGGGAGGTGAGTACAGGGGAGAAAAGAACTTTCGAAGTGGGGGTACCACTGTCCTCAGAGGAGAGAATTTTTCAAGCTCTACAGGATCACTTTAGGTTCAGTGCAGGTTTTATGCATGTTTTCGTTCAGTTTTCCCTTTTTCCCTAGCTAGCTGGCTTGGCCTGAGGAATTCAATGATATGTGTTCAATGACCTTGATCATCCAACCTGTGTTTGAATTCCTGCCCTAGGAGGACTGCAGATATAACCGGTAGCTGATCTGCAGAAGTCTCCTGTAAATATTTAAACGTATTTGCCGAGGCCAGCCTAAACTTCCTAGGGTGATTTTGCTCTAATGCTTTTCTTTATCTCTCTTGGCTTCAGATAAAATGTCAGCTCATGAACTGTAATAATAGCCTTTCCCTTCAGATTTATTTTTTTTCCCCCAGTTTTGATCTAAAAAATTTCCAGCATTCAACAGGAAATTTCTCACAGGGAAACTTTCTATGATATCTCTCTATCACAGCGCCTGTAGCGAGGATCCACTGCAGCCCTACAGCAGCTCTTCCAGCGCTTGGAGAGCGGCTGCAAAGTCTCTCCCGGATTTTGCATTGCTGAGCTGAGGCTGATGATGGCAGAGTTGCTTAGCTCCAGGCTGGCTCACTGTGAGGCATCGCTTACAGAACTGCTCACAGATGAACTGATAACACTGATGCCATTTGAGCTCCTCTCCTTTACAGCAGAGACTCTCTAATCCACAGCAGTATTAAACACACTGAAAAGGGGGGCAAGAAAAGAAAACAAAATAAGGGAGAGAGAAAATTAAAAAGCCCTTCAATGTCGTTTCAGTAGACCAAGGTCACGGTGCGGCCAGATGCTGGATACAGCTCGGCTCAAGAGAGCAAAGGTCTCTGGAGGGCTGACTGCAGGCGCTCAGGCTGCTGTAATCTCCAAGGGCTGCTCACAAAAGGTAAAACCACTTCTGGGGACACCTCCAGCATTGGGAACCATTTCTTCCTCTGCAGCCTTTATGTTCTCAGCGCAGGAGCTTACTCCTGCACTCGGTCTATCCCAGGCACTGGGAAGGACTTTTTTAAAGTATGAAAGTATTGAAATAATGTAAAATACAACTAGTGAACAGAAATGTGGGTACAAAAAATGCCACATTTTAAAGGGATATAATAGTAAGGAACTGCAGAGGATCTTCCCTCTGATGGTAAGGGCCTTGAGAGTTTGTTCCTAAAGCAGGGACACCATGAGCATCACTCATTTGTGCACATTCTGCTCACCAGCACTGGGTGTCTTTTCCTTGCTAGACCTCACTGCAATTTTGCTGTTTTCTCCAAAGGCTGATTTTTTGCATTGTTTTGAGTTTCATGTAATTCTGCTATTCTCTGCCTTCTGCAGAGCCTAGACAAAGAGGGTCACAGAATTTCTAGTAATGGTTTCACAGACTTGCAACTGCTTGAACAGAAGAGGCAGGTGCAGACACTGAAATAAATTCTACTGAATTGCCACTGCAGTCAGTCTGCACTGGAGTCTGTTTAGCACTGTGGAGGAGTCTGTGAAAAGCTTTGTGTGAGAACCTCCCAGGAGTTTTTTTACAGCTAAATGTTGCTTAGTGCTACAGAGGAAGCATGAGGCTTGCTGATAACACTTCTCTCTTATCATGTCCATTTTCAAAGTACCACAAGTAAATGATTTGGCAAAAACAATACCATAATAATAATCAGAAATTGTAAGAGGGTAAGGAAATTCTTACAGAGTTCTTGTTAGACATACAGACCTAAATTGTGTTCTGAAAAGAAAGAAAAAAAGCAGAAAGTAGAAAATAACTGAAATACATGAACAACACCTCCCCAGGGGTACAAGCTACACAAACCTTTTCTCCTGACTTAAGAGCGAGCAGATGTGAAGGGGCTTATTTCACTGTGTCACTGCAAAAGCTCCTGCAAATTATTAAGGTGTCCTTGCTGCAGAAAAGGAAAAGTTCTCCTAGGCAAGCTAAAAATACTCTGTGAGCTCCTCCTGGTCCTGCCGTGAGAGAGCACTGCAGAGACAACCCAGCGGCAGGCAGCCGTGCACAGGGCAGATGTGCCGGTTCTGGAGCCTGCAGGCTGGGTGTGCTGCGTGTGCCCTCTGTGTGCTGACCCAGCACCACGGGTCCCGCGGCTGCAGGCAGCTGTGAAGCCAGAGGAGGAGGAGAGGCTTCTCCAGCCAAGAAGCCTGGCTGGCGGTTGCTCTCCTTTGGCAGCTCTGCCCTTAACTTTAGTTCTAGTCAGGCAACTCCCCATTTAATCCCGTGGCTTCAAGCACTTTCTAGGTGATTCTGAATGATGAGCAACTGGAGACAAGCTAAACATCAAAGCAGCTTTAGGAACAGAGATGCTAAATCTGTCCGCATGGTATCTCAGATCCAGCATACGGTGCCCAGGAGCAACTCCTTGTAGCTATGCTCCGTACGGAAATCCCCTGCCTGTCCCTGGAGGGTACATGAAGCATGAACTGCATCAAAGACTTACAGAAGCCACTGTTGCTTTCCGGTGACTTCGGGCATTACCTAATCTCCGAAGAGAAGAGGATGAGGAGGGTAGAAGGACACTACTTTAAGACCAGCACTGAGCTGCAGTATCACACCTTTGCTGGCAATGGGTCTCACTCTTCTCACCAGGGTCAATGCTGGCACTTACCTGTTGGCGCAGTACGACTTGCAGTCTGTTCCCTCCCAAGAGACATGCTAATTTTTTCTTCAGTAAGAGGCATCCCCTGCAGCATCTGAAAGGTGTTGATCAGGAGCTTGATGCCAAAAGCAGGAAGAGGCTGGAGAAAACCGTGGTTTCCGTGCCTAGAAATGATTAGGATTTGGGGAAGTTAGCATTTCTGGGTCTGCCCTGCACAGCATCCCCTAAAGTTTGGGATATCTATCCATTGAAAGTAAATGAATATATAGCATTATAAGTGATTCCATCTTCAATTCTGAGGGAAGCTACTGCCACAGCAATATACTTCTTCCTTGAGATGCACCTGGGTCTGCACCCGTGCTCCCTTTGCTAGGCTGTGTAGCTGGCTTTCCAGCTCTCACAGATGGAGCAGACCTTCTTAAATCTCTCTCTAAACTCAACACCCTGCCCCCACACACACTGGGCTTCAGATTGTGCTCCCCAGTACTTATGTTTAGCTTCCAGGTTGGGATCTTTCCCAGTATTCCCAACACTGGGTTGCAAACAAATATTTTTTTTTCTTTAAAAGGCATTTAACTCCAACAATATACGGTTGCATTCATGAATGACTTTACAAAATATGTTTCCCAGTCAGAAATGAAATTGGCAGCGCAACCCCTCCACCCTCCAAAATTACTTGGCTAAAGTAGCAGCCAGCTGAACAAGCAAAAAAAGCACGAGAGAATTAAACCAAATATGCAGCTCAAACAGGAGAGTAGTTGAAACCTTGAGTGTTTCAATACACAGCTGATTCAGCAAAACAGATACACATTCAAATGAAGGATGTCACTGAAAAAGAGAACCAGGCAGCTTAATCAATAAGATGTGCAGCCTTTCCTGGTACAGGAAAAGCAGCAGCTTAACAAGCCAAACAGAAAATGAACTGGAAAGAAACAACTCATAGTGAGGAAAAACACTGAAATCAAAACATGCGAGTTTGAACAGTTCCACCCTGTGAAACCTCATCAGAAATACTCAAAGGCGACACTGTAAAAATGGCCAATGCAAAATATTCCCATATCTGCTAACCAGAGCTGCTGTTTCCCAAGGAAGAGCCCTACTGCTTTCCCAGGGCCTTGAAGCCCCAGTGGGAGCCGCATGCAGGAAACGTAGCTCACGGAGACAGACCACTTCTTGGGACTAAGCCTTGCAGTGTGTGACTAGAGGAGCTCAGAAAACAAAAGCTTTTTTTTTCTCAATCACACAATTTATAGGAAGTGGCATATTATTTAATTCAAGACTGCAGGTTTATTATTTTCACCGAGATACAAATTGTTTTATTACCATACACAGATTTGTTATTCTCTGTGAGCTATGCAGAAGTGGATTTGATTCACGAAAATTTTTTTACCTCACTGAATGCTTTGAGAAATGGTATGCCAACACAGTGTAGCAGAGAAATTGTTGAAGAGATTCAAATTCTCATACTCACATCCTTCTCACAAGAGATTCTGTTCTCCTCCGTTGCCACAAAGGGTGGGCTGTCCCAGTTGCACAGCACTGTCCCTTGTGCTAGCCTGGGTATCGAACACTTTGTAAGGAGAGGAGAGCCTGCTTGGGAGGTGCAATGTTAGTACCGTGTCCTTGAGGTTTGAACACAGACAGAAACTGCTCTTCCATCACCTTCCTGCCAACACAGAAATCTGCTCAGAGAAACCTTCTCACGAGAACCAACCTCCTTCACAGAAAAGTAAACAGGAAAGGCTGGGAGAGCAGCTGATTGAAGGACACGCCGGTGCACATTAAAATATTTGCTAATTGCAAATATATTGTCCCACTGTGCTGCCAGCTCTAGCTCTGACTCACATGAAATGTCAATTGGCTCCAGATTGAATTTTCCAGTTAATAACCTCATCACTCGCCTATCAAATCTGCCCAGAAGAGAGCAGACTACAGTAAACGCCGAGCACCAATTCCTGCTTCCTGGTCCTTGGGTCTTCTCTTCTGCATTTCCAGCTCACCTCGCAGTAGTTATGACCTGCACAAACCAAGTTGCAATACTGCGTGTGACCTGGAAACCTAGAGAGTGAACTAATATTTAGATTTCATTTGCAATGTTAAGGAAGAACCTTGTTGAAGTCTGTTAGACAAAGACCGCGTGCAAGACTTTGCCATTTGCTGTAAGTTTTCTAATCAGCACAACATTGCCATGAATGAAGAAGCTGGACATCACCCAGCAGCCTTTCCAAGCAAAGGCCAAGCAAAAGTAGTAACTTGAACATGTCAGGCAGAAGAACTGCTTCTGCGAGAAAAAATGTTCACTCCCATGAGTTAAACTCTGGTTAAAAATCAGTGTGAAAATAAACAGAACGAATGCTGGCTTCTGATGCTTGGTTTTGGGTTGCAGTGTTGGTAAGGGTAAAGGGCCATAAAGTACCACCTGCTGATTGAAACTGTTTCCCTTACAGGTTTTGGATTAGTCTTGGTTCAAGTACTGGAAAGATGTTAAAAGAGAAATGTTCATAAAAAAGAAAAGGGAAAAATGTTGGAAGCAAACCAAGAGAAACAAGTCTGTCTGTGCAATAACAAGGAACTTGAGATCATTGTTCAAATCAGATTCAGATTTGGAATTACGGTTCTAATCCAATAAAATGTGTAATTTCAGGCACATAAATAATCCTCATTTTTAAGGGGATTTAAATTTCATTGCTTTGATGGGCTGGTGATATTGTAAGAGGAAAGTGGTAGAACAAAAGCACTGCTATCACTTAGTGGTGTGTATTTATTTGACCTAAAGGCTGTGTTTTTCATAGTACTTCTCTAACCACCCACTCATTTTTTCTGTGTCTCTGAATCTAAGGTGGGTGCTTACCTTCAGCAGAACAGGCACGTGGTTTCAAAAGAGCTGATTAATATTAACATTGCACAACACTACATATTGCCTCTATTTTGCATAAACTGCACTGAAGGACTGGCTAATGTATAATTTATGCACAAGAACATATCTGCATTCTTTCTGAATATGGATTTACAAATCCTCCTCTGGCTTTAATCTTCAAACTGTTAAAACTTTTCATTAACTATATTGTCTATGCACCTTTTTCAACAGAGTTTTGTCAGCATGCGTGAATTGTACATAAAGCCCACACTGAGACAGATGCATAAAACTGCCATTTAGTTAGGTATGCATAAACATTCAGCAGCCTTTGTTTAATTAGTCACTAAATCAGACTTTATGCCTTTGTTGACTAACCTATGTTTTTAAAGTATTACTGACTCTTCTTAAAATGCCTGCCCTTGTTGTTTATTATTTAACAAATATTTGATGCCATAATCTGGTGCTTAAATATCCACTGTTGTAATTCAGTGCTAATAGCAATGCTGAGATGACAGAGCTATTAAACTGGATACAGAGCTGTCAAATTTTCAGACAGCAAAATACTCACCTGTGACATGTAGCATATGGCAGAAACCTGAGAAAATCATCAGCGGAGTTAAGGATAAATAGAAGCTGTGTTCCCTAAAAAATATAATCTGACATGCAAACATGGATAATCTTGAAATGCACTTGACAGTCAGTGATTTGAGACAACAGATTAAAAATCAGAGGCATGCAGTACTGCATCCTCATATAACAAATCGCAGCACAGCTCTTACCGCTGAGCTCAGTGTATAAACAAGCTGCTTTTTCTATAAGCTATGTAAAGAGTTCACTATAATAGTACAGCTAACTATGCTTCAAGCATTCACAGAGTCACATATATTTATCCAGTTTTGATTTTTTGGTGCCCATCTCACAGTTAAGCAATTTTGATGTGCAGTGCTTAGAATGACAGTGTTTATTAGACGCTTTGCTGAAGTAGTACAGAAACAGTCACTCTGCCTGTACAAATAAGTCATCAGAAGCTGCATCATATTTCACAGCCCATGATGTGTACACCTTAGTTATCTGCTCCAGTGGTCTTCCAGGGTTAGAAAGGCTCCTTAAGGCAACAGGAAAACATCTAGGCATCTTAAACCATTTCATCTCCCTTTTCTTGCATTCAGGCCAGGGATGGGGTCCTAGTACATGGTACAAAACATCTATGTCACCGTCTGTCTGGGAAAGACCATTACTATCATTTAACTTGGCTCAAGAAGACGAGGAGCTGTTTCAGCTCTTCATTCAGACACTTTTAAGAAGGCAGGATTTACAGTTTCCTTATCTGACATTTCATTTTACCATGACATTTCAAGACTCGTCATAGCAGTACACATTATCCGAGAGTTACGCAGGTTTATACACAGAATCAAAGCAAAGAAGGATTTGGGAGATTTTAAGAGAAATCTGATTATATAGTTTCTTGCCAAGAAGAATCACAAGAACAACTCTGGAGCAGCTGCTTGCTCCAGCTGAGACTCCCAGTGCTCCAGCGAGAGCCTCTTCCCTGCTCTGCCTTTACTCTCTGCTGGCTCCGAGCAGACCCAGACACACAGCAAATGCTGTCGGCCAACAGCTGATGGGTGTCTTCATCTGATGAATGCAGCAAATCTGTTTTGTACCTTGATTCTGCGCTTTAGGTTGAGTCCAGTCCCATGATGTCCCTCCTGCCTTGCACTGATCCATGTAAGGTGGGTACAGACGGACACACCACGCTGCTCTGCGCTCCAGGAGAGGGAAGACGTTTCACTATCATTTAAACCAATACCAACCAGACCCCCTCCAATGTCAATCAATCATTTAATTGGAGACTTTCCAGCATGAGAAGGAAATGTTCTGTGTCCTGCCATGCACTTCCTAGCAAACACAGATGGGAAATATGATCTACCTGAAGGAGCCTTCCCACAGACAGCTCCGCACCCCTCTGCCTGTGCCAGACTGGAAGCAGATGGTCAAACCAAGCATCCCTCAAGCAGCAACTGCCATAGGGGGCAACATCAAGACCATCACCTCATGTTGAGTGGCGTCCAGCCTCCAGTACAGGTGCCTGGTCTGAGGCAGGAAAGGAGCAGTGGGGTTGGAAGCGATGTGCCGGGCATTGGGAGGCTGTGGTAGTGCCACCCCCCCCCGTCTCCCCGCTTTCCTTACAGTAGTTCATGTCTGCTAACGGGGAAGTCTCTTTGCACTTGCACTAAAGCCTTTACCACTGTTCTGGGAGCATAAAAGCATCTTAAAATGAGTAGATATCACTGTTCCACCAACTTAAAACCACTTTTGACTGTCAGAGTGGTATAAAGGAGTTTTAGTGTAAATAACAGTGCGGTGGTAATCTGATCTCATACCCATGAGGGTTCTCATTCTCTTCTCATTTACATCAGTTTTATTTTCGTATAACTCCATTAGTTTCAGTATTTATTTTTGCATGAGTGACAGCAGAATTATGCCCAGTATAATCACACATGAAGTGTAAAAATCCATCTTGACTAATTTCTAAGTATTAACCACAAATGCTAGAAGCCAAAGCAGAATCTCAATGAAGTAGTCTCCCAGTCTGCTCTTACTCTTTTTTTTCCCCTCCACGTGCAAGTTGGACATGCCTCTGAGTTACAGAAGAAAGTGTGAGGAGGGAGCCAAGGAAAAGCAGTTAGGACAACCTGGCTTCTACTCAAACACAGTGTTCAAATAAAACTGGATTTGAAGAGACCACTTCAGAAATGGTATGTTCTCTGTGGAGTTCTGCCTTGTTCAAAATGACAAGGAACAACGTCAGCACAGTCTAAGGGCACCTTGGTAAGGTGAGGAGTTGGCGACAGTTTTTCCAGCTTTCAAATGATGAAACACAGGCAACGTTTTGCCTATATTTGCTGTTGGTTGGGTTGAGTTTTTGTAGCTCTGCAAACTATGAAGAAGCTCAGGAAAGGGCAACGTTGTGGAGGACTGCCCTTCCAAGCTGTGTTATCATCCATGGCAGCAGGTGATGGAGCTGGTGGTTAGGAATAAGGGAAGCAGCCACAGCCACATTTTAGTGCTACTCCAGGAATACGAGGGGACCAGGAGCCACGGCGTATCACTCAGGGTAGGGCTCTGACCTTCCTCCTCAGACCACAGCCTTGTAAGGGCCAGTCTCAGCCTAATCGAGCACAAGCAGCAATTTCTCAAGAGCTATGCACTGACTGTTCCCTTTATCTAAAGTTTTAGGAAGCAGGTAAATCTGGATAAAGTTGGCTTGTACCACAGAAATAACCTTGCACTCAAGTAACGACATACTGTCTTGAACAAAGGTTTTTCTCCCTTCAGTTTTTAAAGACAAAGCAATGAGCTCCTCCCGCAGAGAACAGTTACTGTGGGCCACAGAGCAGAGACATACCGCAGAGTTTGTGGGCTTTACACTTTCAACAACCTGCTTTTCTCTCTTTTACTTGTGAGATAACTGTTCCGCCATCACAGCATCCCTAAGCGGGTACCCATCTGAACGGCGCTGCCTGATGAGGCATCCAGCACTCTGTCTAACAGCGATCACTGTTTCCAAACGCCTGCCCTGCTAAATAACGGATAAAAGAGATGAACCATGGTGTGGGTTCAGCTGTGAGTGCTCGATACACCAGAGATACACGTGTTACGTTTTCAAGGGTGTCAGAAACAAGCAGGGAAGATAAAATAGGAATGGAGGAGAGCAGGAAGAAGAGGGGGGGGGGGAAGGACAGGAAAGAGCCTGGCCGAGCAGAAGGCATGGGATGGAAACTACAGAAAGTGTTAAATTGCATTGGTACACACTGGTGTCCTGCAAAGCAACAAATATTTCTGCAATGTGTGCAGAATCCCAGTGACTCACCTAATGGGAAGGACTGAATCCTCATCCCCTCCACCTACCTCAGCACTTCATTCCAGCTCCCATTTATATTCCTTCTAAGCGCAGTCACTGGACAGCCTTGAAGTGTTACAAATTACACGGCACTTCTAAAATCAATCCATTAGGATATTAGCATTCTCCCTGCCAAGGCAGTAACAAACAACACCTAGCTCTCTTGGTGAAATTTGCCTTATAACTGCCTTGTAGCACTTATTAATACAGTTATTTGACAATTTGTCATAGTCTTTTTATAACAAAAAAACAGCTATTTCTCTAAATTCAGGGGTTTAATTAAACATTAATTTTCTCGATAGCTCAGATGGGGGATTGAATACAGAACACTGTGTTTTGTTTCTCATCATTTGCATTTTACATTCACTTTTCCCATTTTAATCACAATAATCAGAACTTGGCAGGATTTCTAAAATCAAATACAATGAAAATTAATTACTAAAAACCACGTTTGATTACAAAATTGAAAAATTAGCATAGCTATTTTACAGATTTCTTTTAAAAATTCAGAGCCAAACTGTATATATATATATATATAAAAGAAGAAATACAGGTGATAGGAAATACGTATTGATTTCAGAAAGATTAGAAAAGCACATCTGTATTTTGTGAGTCCTTCAAATGTCTTGGCATTTCATGCCTTGGTTTGCCTCTTCTTTCCTGTCAATACCTTTTATTTTGTTTTTGAAAACAGTAACAAAAATAGAATTACTCTTTAAAAACATGCAGCAATTTTTGATGTTTTTTTAATATTTACCAACTCTAGTCCTGACTTTCTGACATCTGATGTGTCAAGACTGTGCACCTCTAGTGGCCGACATTTCTTCCTCCAGTACGCTGTTGGGTTGGGTTGCCAGCAAAGACAAGCCTTTATGATACCCATGAAAGATTCAGAATGGTAAATTTCTTTAGTCTTTGAAACTAAATGTATGCAAAATACCACAATAGGCAGGGGAACAAAGAGCCATTTCTTGTTCAGGTAAGATATTTCAATTTTTGCTTTTAGAAAGCATTACATGAAGTAACTAGGTCAGAGCTATGCTAAACCCACACTTCATTTATCCGATATGTGTGCTGCATAACAGTTCTGTTTAGCAGTTTAGATTTGACCTGAATTGCATATGAAACTCAAAAAACATACTAAAACAATAATAAGAGAAGCTTCCGCACTAAATACGTGGCCACCTTCTCCTCGCTGATCAGTTCAGCACAGCTCGGGGTGCCCGTGCCCAGAGGGGCCGCAGCGGCTGGAGCACACCCCTCGGGAAATGGCAGGCTGAGATAAACACACCACGTTTGTGAACAGGAATAGTGTTTTCACCTCTTTGGAGCTTCCACACCGTAAAATTAAATCCAGACCATTAAATTAAATTAGACTTGTAATTTCCAAAGGAATCAAAGGGCCCTTGCTGAAGAACTGCAGCCCCTTCTTTGGAACAAGACACAAGTCGGGACCCTTGTGAGGTACACAGTTCTTACAGAAAATTCTTGAGGTAGATTCACACCAAAGATGAAAAGTAAATTATAATTGAAAGTCTCCTTGTGTGGATCATTTCAGAACGTGCACTTGTACTTACAATACCCAGAAAAACTGACAATCCTTTTCTTTCTGCGGTATTGTGAGAGGCAACCAACTCTGAGGCAATTAAAAAAAAAGAAAATCCTTTTCTTTGGAGGGTGATTTGGAAATCTTTAAAAGCAAGTGCAAAAAGTTTTGCTATACGTGGAAGTGGTCTGAAAAATGTGTAAACAGTTATCCCATTAATGATAATGCACTGTATACTAGGACACTACGTGGTATAGTAACTGCAATACACCTCTTCTCCTCTTTGCAGATGGTTCATTTCCATGAGCCATCTCCTTACAAGGTGGGTCCTTCCCAGCATCCCTCATTAACCTGCCACTCCAGGTCTCAGGCTCTAGAAGACTCTGCAAATAAAACTCACCCAGCAGGCTCCTTATGTGCCACCTTTATTTGTCTGCTTGCCTGCACTGCCCAAGAACCTTTTGCAATGGCCTTCAGTGAAAAGCTAAGAGATGTACTCGTGGGCAGGCAGGATTTGCTTCTCCAGTGCACCAGCCTTGAAGACCTGAGTACAGGCACTGTGGACACAAATCTGCTTTATGTAAGAAGAAAACTGCAGAAGTGGCACTTTCACTTTTAATACATCATGTCCAAAAAGAGGAAATAAGTCAAGTTGCTAATGTCCTTTTAAATGACATATGCTTATGTGTTATATAATGTATAAGCACTAAAAAGTACTTTTTTCTCCATTTTGGGAGGAGGCAGACAGTTTTACTTGTAATTCAGACAAGTTTACAGTTTCTTTCTTAACAGTCAAAGTAGGAATCTGCAGCTGAGAGAAGGGGGAAAAGGGCAAAAGTGTTCTTCATATTGTGTAATGAGACATTTCTGAATTAATCGATGTCCATTGTGATTTTGGGGGATTGGTTTGTTGCTTTCCTGAATATAATTAGCTGAAGGTCTGCCAATTAATTCTCTGAGTCCTAATCTACCACTCTCCCCAAAGGAGACTAATCAAATAGCTGGGTAATGAAATTCAGCATTCTCCCAGGCACTAAAACCCATGGAGCCAGGAGAGGCAGTGGTCTGGCAGTACAGCTTGCCCACCTGCCTTTTCCCAAGAGCTCTCTCCAAGCTTCCCCTTCCCTCTCCCTGGCCTGCTGGGGCTCATTAGCTCATGATCTTTTGCTGACACCCCCAGATGCTCTCTATGGCTAAGGAGTTAACCTTCTCTCTACTAAATTGTCTAGGTGATTATAACAAGTTAAGTTAAACACGGGAGTAATTTGTTCACAGGTTGGGCTAAACTTGAAGTTTATTGTTTTCTTTGCCAGCCCTGCAGTAGTACTTCTATATTTGAAAGCATGTCCATTTTTTCCAAGCTCTGTTAGCTGTTTGATAAAGGA
Source organism: Syrrhaptes paradoxus (assembly GCA_013400615.1). Taxonomy (NCBI): domain Eukaryota; kingdom Metazoa; phylum Chordata; class Aves; order Pterocliformes; family Pteroclidae; genus Syrrhaptes; species Syrrhaptes paradoxus. The sequence goes on from VZTO01021303.1 coordinate 143,548, forward strand.
TAGTAGCTGTCTCGTCAAATCTGGCCTTATTGTTTTATTTTCTCACAATTCAGGCCACATCCAGTGGTCCCAGTGTCAGCTTTTGCCCACTGTTTGCTCTTTCTTGCCTTAGGGTGGCTTCCTCCTTGCTGACTTTGTTAGACCTGCTGAACTCTGCTATTCTGAGACCTTCAGAAGTTTCTCCATTGATTAATAAAACCTGGATTGAAAGTGACCCTTCTGAATACAGCCTCTGAAGCCCACAAGCAGATTCAAATTTTATTATGTTGTATGACTAGGAACAAATTATGATAGTAGCATTCAAACTTGCTCTACTGATATGATTTCCTGTTTCTATTTAGTAGTGACTACTTAAAAGTGAAGCTGGATAGTTTGTTGGGATAGTACGTGCTGTTAAAGTATTTGCTTCTTCACTGAATAAGCATCATCTTAATTAGATCAAATCCCTAAGGAATTATCTCAGCAAATCTCTTAATTAAGTAATCACAGGTATCTCCTTTCAGCAACAAAAACCAAGAAGGTGTTATAACACTGATGGGCTGTTAGACCTGAAAGACTCAACCACCCACCACCCCTACCCCACCCCCCAAAAAAAGTTTTTCCTGAAAAAAAAACACTAGGAAAGAATAATTTTTACATAAGGCAACAGGTGATTAAGCATTGGTACAAATGACCAACAGGAAAATGTAATGCCTCCTGCAAACCCTACCATAATCAAACACAAGGGGGTTCACTAAATGTAGGAGTGCTGGGATGAAACAGGAAAAATTACATGATCCTATGGTTCTTCCTAGCTATAAATACAATTCATTTTCTTATATAAGATTTATCTGAGGCTTCATCCTAGAAAAATATGTCACTGTCAAATTAGCCTGGTTCAGCACTAGAATTTAATATTCTTGTCCTCAGCGTAAGTGTGATTCTCAACATGTGGGAGTACTCCAGAAATTCCTAAATCAGTGCCTGAGTGACAAAAATGGTGAATACTTATATATAGGATTTTTTATCAGGAAATACCAAACTGTGTTCATGAAGGAAGCATGCATGGTTAACTCCATCTTACAGCTGGGGAAAAAAGAGGTCCAGGGAAGTTTAGTGTCTTTTTAGTGGCTGCTCCACCCCACCAGAGCTACTGACAGACCCACTCCCAGCCCACTGCTCATTTTAGTCTCAGAAGATTCTTTAAGTTCACAAAAAAAATAAGAACAGTCATTGTGCAGTGATGTCAAAAGACACCAGAGAATCACAGTCAAGTGAAGATGTGTGAAGATGAACAGCAAGCAAGTGCTAAGGAAAGGTCAGTATAGGCTTTCTCATAATATTTTTGCCAAGAAAGAAAATCAGCTGTCTACTTGCTCAGTCCTTAAACCTGATACGGCTTGTTAATGCAAACTTCCACCAGGATGTTTGATCCAAACACAGTTGGCACACTGCTGCATTGCCTGAAGCACATCCACTTTCCAGCTCCCATTCTTCAGATTCTTTCATTTCAGATGAAATTCATTAACAACGGACATTCCAGTTTATCATTTTTTCTGCATAATGAACGTCTGGCACCTTGCACACTTCTCATCTGAGACGCTCCCTGTTGTAGGGTTTCCCAGATCTGCTCATATACTATCACCAGGGGTAATACCCATGTATCCAAACATTCCCAAATTGGGAACTCCAGTTACAATCTATTTCTCTTCTGGGATGTGAGGCAACAGGAACCAATTCTGGATCTCTGGGTCCATGAGTTGTAAAGGTGTCTACAGAAAAGTCACCCTGCCCTGCCCTGTTACTGGGGTTTCTGTCTCTAGAGGCATCTGTGCCTCCAAGGGTTTCTCTGGCTCATGCTGTAAGTCTGACTGTGTAAGAAAATAGACTTCTGCTGGCTTTGCAACCAATATTATCACAGAACCTAAAGCTGGAGAGTCAACTGAAGTTAAAAACTAGAACTATTTCTTCTGTAGAAGCCAGCAGCTCCCCGTGTCTGTTCACTCATATCCTGCTTCATGCTGCTGTAACTGAGATTATTTTACCAGCACAAGTGAGAGGAGTTTCAAAAGCAGGGAAGAATAGACTAAAATAAAGCAGAACAGGGCCTCTGGTTAGGCAGCTGTGCATGTTAAAGGCAGGGAAAGAGATAAATACAATAAAACAGCTACTTATCCACAATAAATATACTTTAAAACATCAATTAGAGCTTGTCATTACAAACTCCTGCATCAGATGTATTTCAGGCAACTAATAGTTGTTAAAAACCTGCTTATTGAGTTAAGTCACTTTTCATTAAAACATTCTAATCTATTGGGCATTTAATTAGCACACAATAAATTATCCATTTAAACAGCAATTACTTTCTTGAGTCAAGTGCATTAGAAGTAGTTATTTATGGACTCTTGATTATAATAGATCCAAGAAACTCACAAAACTACAGTGTGCGCACGTGTGTGTATATCATCACTGCTAAAGTAACCACAATTACAGGAGGCCAGTCAGCAAAATGCAAAAGCTGGGCTGAAGCTCTCTGCAAGACTGACAGCTACAAGAGCTTTCTTGATGGCACGTGGCTGGAGGAATGAGGAGAGAGGGACCAGCCACCGAGGGGCTCTGAAGGATTAGTCAAATATTCTGGATCAGATACAGCACAAAGGGCAACGGTTATGGGGAGCTGACTGGAAAAATACAATGAAACTGTAGCAAGAGATTTCTAAGTACAATGACAATGACTTTTAACTATTCCACATCTACCTATGGCTGTAGATTTTTGGAAGAAAAATAGTGTAAAAAACATCGGCTTCCTGCCAGGACTTCCAAAGGGTGGTCCATGTGATACCAGTACCTCTGTTCTTGTGGGATCTGGGCCGTGGGACATCAGTAAGTTTGTGAGTGGGTGCTGTCATCACGTTTTTTAAATGAACTCCAAGCACAGATCTGAGCAGCGTTAGCTGGTGTGCTTCTGCCATGAGAGCTGCCAGACACAGTGTCAGGCCAGCACGGGGGTGCCATCCTCACGCCAGAAGCCAGCCTGCCTGTTGGGGACACCACTGTGTGCTGCCCCAAGTGCCCAGAAGTGCCCGTGCTGTGACAGACAAGGGGAGTGGTGCTGGCTGTCCCCTGCCGTTGCTCACCGCGCTGTGCCAGCCTCTGGCTGAGGTTGGGAAGCTGAGGGAGGCTGTGCCACAGAGCACTGCCAAGCCAAAATTTCACTCTTGCTGTCACATTGTTCTTATCATCCTCTTCCGCAGCCCTCTGCAAAAGAATCAAGTACTTATTTATTTATTAATTTATGAGGGAAAGCTGAGGCTATAACTACCTTTATCTGCACCTCTGCTCCAAGCTGAAATATCCCAGGCTCTCAACAGGTTGGGCTTTTCAGTGCTCTGTCCAGAGGCGCAGAGCGGGGAACACTTTGAAGCACAGGAGAACACCAAACGTGCACAAGAAGAGATTAGGTGAGCAGAGGCAGGCAGATGGCATTAGGGGCTGGGGAGGTGGCAGACAGATGACACCAGAAGCCTGGACAAGGAGGGAGCATCTGACAACATCCCTGCCGAATGAACGCAAGCCAGCTGTGGGTTACTGAAAGCTGTGTGCTCTCCTGTGCCTGCAGGGAGCAGGGGTGAAGAAGCAGCGGGTACTAGCTATGCCCAGACATCCTTTTACCAGCAGATGGGAAGACCTTTTCATCTTAGTTGTCTGCCCATGTCTACTTGATGAAGTTGTAAAATTTAATCAGACTAAAACACCCCCTCTGGAAAAAATGCAAAGTACAAAACAGCACAATCGCCAAGTGTCATATAAACAATGAACAAACAGATTCGCATGTAAACAATTTGGTAAAGAAGAGGATTTGGAGATCTATAAAAAATAAACAGGCCCAGAACAAGCTGCAGACATAATTATATCATTGAAATGAAATAGCCAATGCTGGCAGCCAACGAATACTTTGATGATGATGATAATAATAATAGGGACTCAGTGATGAAAAGCAAGAGAGAAAATTGGTCCATTAAAATAATGGTGAACAAAATGAGGACCATGTGATGGAGGGAAGGGCATGTTAGACAATAAAATTTTGTCTTTTTGTGAAAGGGAGAGAGACCTTCTAAGACAGTAATTTCTTCTGCATCAGTGAAGGGTAAAGTGCCAGCCCTGGAAAATTCAACATCTCTGGACAATAAGCCAGACTCTCAGCCAGGCTCTGAATGTGGCACATCTCCTTCACTCACTTTCAAAGAGGTACAGTAATTTGAAACAACTGGGGAGCTGGACAAGTACATAAAAATCCAGAATATGGACCATGTACTACAATACCCTTTTATCCACTGAACGAGAAGTTCATGGGCATTTTCCCAGCTGGGAATAAGTATGGATTGAAGCATAAAGTTCATTTCCATTATAAATACACTGGGAATAAGTATAAACATGTTAACATAAATTAGAGATAAGAACAACGTGTATTTCCTACCAGGGCCAGTTAAAAAATCTGCAAGTCCATAAATATCATCATTGTATGAAATTTATCCCAGGGAAGTGGGTAACTAAACAGAAATATTTGTATGAAGAAGCACAGACCTTTGGAAATCAGTGTTTGACTGAAGACTGGCGATGGAGTCAGACTGTCTTGCTTGGCTAACACATACACACCCTTGGAATACCCCAGCTATCACTTCCTGATATTTATAATATTCCTCTTTCCATTCACAGTCTTTCAGCAGCTGCATGGCGCTCTGCCCTGGGAAGCAGCTTCAGCTCAGCCAGAAGAGACCACAAGTGGGGCAGGGTAGGAGGGCTTGACCTCAAGGGGTGCACCGTCTTGCCATAGCTCTGTGCATACATACACCTCTCTTAAATCAAGTACCGCGATAATAAAGAGCATGAAAACATGATGCATGAACATCTTTCTAAGCTGACAAGGAATAGACGTCGTTTAACCGAATACTTTGTTTTATTCGGTTCATCTACCATTTGGGATTTGCTGGGGGTTTCTGGAAACACAGAAAGTAAACACAGAAGAGCTTCTAGTTTCCCTGCTAACACACTCCAAACACCACGAGTTATCATTGCCAGTGCACTCCAGCGAGTGCTGTTGTTAGGGGGTCAGGATGGAGATGAATAACTCAGATTGCCATTGTCAGCTGCAGCAGAAAGGCACACTCTGACTTCTGCATCCCTGTTCATTTCTGCTCCTCTGTAACTTCATCCTCCCACTCGCAGCTATTGGTATGTAAATCATGGCACAGTGCCTGACATCTGCAACTGAAATGTCAGCCAGCATGAACTGCTGGTGCTCCACTGGGCCCAGCCGAGACACACTGATTGACACTCAGTTAGGATCTGGTGCTGGTCCGCGAGAGGCACCCTCCGCTGCGCTGATTGCCTCTGCGGAGCCTCGTACAACGGAGCGCAGAGCTTTGATCCTCGTTTAGAAGGTACCAACATATTAAAATGTGAGTAATGTTAATGTATATGATACATTATCATGGAATACTTGAAATCAGCAAAAAGATGAAACAACATCTGCTTCACTAAAGAATGGAGGAGCTCTGTACAAAGCAGCTGGTTAATTATCTAGCACTGTGTCATGTAATGATTTATACACTATACTCATAAATCCCAAATCAGCCCAGGGAGAGGAGTTACTTTTAGAAACTAAGAAATAGAACTAGCCCAGAAAACTCTTTAATTGTCAGCTTTAACATTAATAAATAAGTAAATCAATGCATCTAAATAACACCTGCATTTCCTTCCTACCTCCTAAGCTAGAGACTCACCCTGAACACCCCGACACACAGCGCTTTTACTCAAGCTAGTCAATCCAAAGCAACATCCTCTTTGGAATACAAAGTTGCAGTGAATTTATTTGTCACAACTTAATGAAGGCTACAGCACTAAACTACCCTTTTCAAAGTGCATTTACTGTTATGAACTAGCTCTGGGTCCAAGGTCCTGAACAGATGATGAAAACACTCGATGAAGCCTGACTCCAGAACACTCTCACAGGTTTTTAAATAGTCTTTGGTACAAGGAAGAAAGTATCATTGATTAATGATCCAAGGAATTTCCAAGAAGAGTTAAGTATTAAGAATCACAACATTTTAATCATTTTTCAAGGTATTTTCTTAAATTTCAGTGACAGTAAATGGGAAAACAGGTCCATCCAGCAGTCTCTATGTAGGTGATGTAAATGCAAAACGGCTTTTTTTCCTGTTCTGAAATACCACACACGGTCAGTTAGAAAAGGTCAGAAATTTACCTGATGAAATAGTTTTGTTGAAAATCCTGGTCAGTGAGTCCAAAATCTGTCAGGTGGAGGATTTCTAGATAGACACACTGTTGTGGGATCCGAACCAGCCAAAAGGGGTGCATCTTTACAGCAGACCCGCTGCAAGGACCATCCTGGCAATGCAGAAACACAGAGAACTCAAGTCTGGTGCCTGGGAATGTTTCTTGGCACCTTTTAATTTATTAGTAGAAAAACAGTCTTTGAGTCCAAGAACCATACCGCACAGGACTTTGATTTCCCAGGTTATTCATAAACACTTAGAGGCTGCCACTCATCCTGTATTTGACCCAAGGTGGTTGAGAATTGGACAGGGAGATAAATCATGCAGTAATTTGAAATGCAACTGCTTTTGGTTTCTGTGAAGTCACATGAGCTCGCTGAAATGAAGTCTTAACCAGGAGGCTGCAAAGCAGTGACCCATCAGAAAGCTCAATGCGTTTCACCCTCTCTCCTTGCAGACATCCCAGCCTGCCTGACCCGAGACGTGCTAGATGCAGAGCCAGGTTACAAAGCTAACGCAGGCTGTAGAGTCAAGCCCCCCAGCATCATGCTTACCACATTGCCTTTAAAAATACCTGCCTGCTTCTGTCTAGTCATGCACAATTTTGCACTGTCTACAATTTAAGGGCTATTTTTCCCTTCAGTGTGCTGTCTGCTGCCCAAACGTTTTCCCCCCTAAACCTTAATGTCTTGTCTTTTCAGCCCCTCTGTGCTTTTTCCTGCTCTATCCCCCTCTGCAATTATTCTTATTCCACTTAATGTAGTTTGTATCCACCTTATCTAAATCCATTTGAAAACAGTGTGGAACTAATGTGTTTGCCTGAAAATATTTACTACAAATATGCCAAAAGGTTCATATTCCCAGTTCTGTCTGTTCCCTTGAGGAAACACTCGTTAATTTGATTTCCAGCTTTCATTTTTTTAAAGGGAACAAATGACAAATATTGTTTACTTTGAAGTGTGACTTTTAGCATGAATAATTCCCCAAAAGAAACATCTGCTTCACAGATGAGATGTGACAGTAGACAATATGCTTCCGTATTTTGCATTCACACTTGAGTGGCAAGAGCTGGGACTGGGACTGACTGTCCAGCATGGCAGTGCAGTCCCAAGAGCCCAAGATCACTTCTCAAAGTGTTTCTTGGCTTTGGGGTTTTTTTTTTTGTAGCATTTTCTGGTGTTCAGAAGTGTGGCTGGCCCTGACGCAGTATCTTTGTGCCTCAAGGAGGGCATGTGTGCATGCCAGCTACCAAACATTTACTGGCCTTTTGGGAAGCGCCTAGCCCCACAATGACCTGCTTGTTCGGCCAGGCACCCTGGACATCAATGTTTTTTACTTTAGCTACATTCTGCGCTTCCTGTTCAGCACATGAAACAGGTTTCTGCCTGTGCCCAGCAAAGCTTGGCTGGCAGCCCGTGCATTCAGCTTGTTAAAGCTACTGACTGCACACCAGAATGGATTTGAGCAACAGCTGGACCTGCACCAAACCTTCATTGTCTAAATTCAAGCCCAAATTTCTCCAAACTTCCAGATTTTTTAGCATCCTCAGCTGACAATTTCTTAGCTGGCTGGTGGGTTCAGTTCAGACTCTGTTTTCATTTCCTTATTGGTACACATAATGCACCACAAAATAAAGATCAAACTTAGAAACAGATCAGGGGTGATAAACTGTGTGCTCTTTATGAAAGGAAGGAATAATCTTTTCTTTTGGATGTCACATAAATTAAGTAGCAGTACACAGAACATTCAAGATACGTATCAAAAACAATATCTCATGGAAAGGGATATGGAAGAAACATTGTCTGGAGGCAGACGGATCTCCATCACCGGAGATCTCTGAAGACAGACAGCTGTCAGGACTGCTGCAGTTACCACATTTGGAGCAGGAAGACTGGATGACCTCTCAAGCCTGGAATTCTATGATTTTATCTTTTCTAGCAGCAGCTTGCGCTGTGCTGGCACTGGAGGGAGAAGCTTGTGATGAAAACACCCTCCTGCAGGAAACTTCTCATCTTTCCTCCCTTTTGCTTTACCACAAATCCATTGCTGACCCTTGGAAGCCACTGTAATCTCATGACTGACTAGATAAAGAAGATTTGTGATCATCTAGAGCCGAAGTGAGATTTGATCTCTAGCACCTTCAGCAGCCTACCAGCCTCCAAGCCATACACCCTTCTCATCCCACCCTGCCCCTGAGAGCAGCCTGGCAGGGAATTACAGCTACAAATTTCAATTTTGAGAGAGGGAGAATAGGTGGCATCTATCACATGCTCTTTCCTTTCCATTCATGCTCTTCTTCCAAAAGAAATCATGGATATTTTACCTTAAATACTAAGCTGACCTTAGCTGTGACCCTGAGTGCTCTACCTTAGACCACATTTACGCAAAAGTGTCACAGTTGTGATGAGGAGTTCAGATTTCTCATAATGTTATTTTCCTTGACATTTCCCAGCACTCCATATATAACTGTCAGCAGCCACAGCACATCGCCAGGACTGTTCAGTACAGGAGCCACTGAGCCCTGCAGACTTTGCTGAGAACTTGTGAGAGCTGGGAAATCCTCATCTCCCATGGGATTTCAATGGGAGTTTGTAACACAATGTACTTCACTGACAAACACTCAACATTTCTTCTGATTGTTTTAATACTTGTTATTTTTCCCCTCAGTGTTACTGGGAAGTGGCTATATTTATGTCCTATTAAATATGAAAAATAGCAACACTGAAAGGTAGAAGGTAAATAAAATGAGAGTCATACAATATACACAAGCACACTCTTAACCTTTATTAAGAAGATGGAAAATGTGTAATAGAAAATATTCCTTATTGCCTGTAACAGGGTACAATTCTTTCAGATATTTTGTCTGCATTTCATTTCTTTTTTGTTTGTTTGTTTGTTTAAGAGACTAGGAGAAAAATCTAAATCCTGATGGTTTGTAAAGTGCTCTACCAACACAGAGAATTGAAATGCAATTTGCAATTCACATGAGCAATTAGAAAGCTGCTGAACATACAGATAAGAAAATGTCTTCTTTTTAATGCTCCCCGTGATCCACAAAAGCCCATTTTCAATACAAAGCTGCCATTAACTACGTATTTCAATATACTCGTAGCATTGTTAGAAGGTGTGCCATGGAGCTGGATGTTCTTTATTAAACTATGAAAACTATTCTCTCTCTCAGAAAACACAAGCAGCACAAGAAAAACATAAACCATGTTTACAACCTGATAGCAGAGCACTTTATGAGATTTTGAAATTCAAATGGCTAAATTGTTGAGCTGTCTGAATATTTGATGTTACAGGCAGATACTGCGGGAATAAAGCCTCATCTTATGTAGCTGGTGTAACTCTACAGACTCTAACGTAATTATTTACTATCTGAATTGTTTACCTACATACTAGCGGAAGATCTCCAAACCAGGTATATAAGGCGACTAGCACTGCTCACATGAAAACTGAGTCAATTTCCTATTGATTTCCCTGGGAACTGAAGCGGAAACAACTGTCAAACCTCTTTATCCATACCAACATCTCTCTATGAATTCACTGTCCTGGTTGCGCTTTTCTTGTATTTTGTTAAGCTTATTTTGCATAGGTTTATGTATTTAGTCAGTTAGTGGAAGAAGTACACATTCAAAATGGAATTGAAATTACACTGAAAATATTTTGTATCTTCAGCTCCACAAAAGGGGTCTGCATGTAGTTACAGCTAGTCCTATTTGTTCAGTGATGTGCACCCAACAACAAAGACCTGATCCAAGGTTCAGTGAAATCACTGGAAATTTTTCTAACATCTTTTGCAAGGTTCAGATCTTCCTATGTAGGGACCACACTATCCTCTGTGTCTCATCACATTTTGATCACAAGAGAAAGAAAGGGAAAATCTGAGCTGATCAGAACACGTTTGTATAAATATGCATATTTGTATCCATACGTCCTTTTTTAAAAACATATGTTCTTCATTTTCAGCTGTAAGAAGAACTTAACTTTGGGTTTGCTATTCATTTTGATAAAACCTAAGCTGGAAAACTGCAGATAATTAAATGTTCTTCAGTAACATCTGCAATTGTACAAAAAATAGCAAAACTGTCTTTGCAATGTGACTAAGACCAAGTTTTTGAGACTGTTATAGATACCTTGAGCCAGAATGGCTTACTGGAACCTAATGGCATCAGAAATATCTATAACAAAATTCCACTGGGTCTTAGCAAGAAAAAATAGCATTTAGAACTCTAGTAGAAAGTACTGGGACACTTTGTGCCTTTAAGCAAAGCAATCAATCATTTAAAAACAGAAGAAATCTGCAGTGGGATCAGCAATTGCATCTTTGCCAGCGATAAATCTAGTATGGATCAGACCATCTTTCCAGGGTGAACTGAACTCAAGGCACTGATGAGGAGCTGCACTTCGGTCCTTATACACTCACTCTGTTGTTTTAGCTGCCCACTATGCAAATAAAACAAGGCTCTGTCACAGAATGTACTGACTGTGATTAAAGCTGTGCTCCACAAAAAGACAGAAAACATCACAGTCAACTGGAAAACAACTAGTGTGGACCAGGACCAAGCTTTATAAATTATAGTACCCTGGGAAAACTAGATCTGGGATAATTAATTTTACCTTTTTCTGTTTCAGATTTCTGATCTGTTAAATTGAAGATAGCGATACTCATCTCTGCATTGCAGCTCCGCGGCTCCTGGATAAGAGCTGCCTTGGGACTGGCCAGCTCAGTAGGCAAGAGGAGCAAATGTGAAGCTGTGTGCATCTGCTTGCTGCCTCCACAGGGGTTAACAAGATGCTTGGTCATACTCCTGCCACTGAAATATCACAGTCTTTTTAGGGTGACAGTAACAGATACAATAGCAAGCAATATAGTAATTTTTTTTCCCCTACACTACATAAACATTTAACTATTTCTTCAGTGATAATATTAAGTTTTGCAGCTCTTTCAGGGTTTAATTGTTCACTCTGATTCTCCTGAGTGAAGAATATGACCAGTAGCTTTCAGGTGTTTCCTTGGGACTGCAATAGTGCCACAATGGATGGAATGCAATCATGAGCTGATTTTAAACCAGCCAGCTCTAGGACCTACTACAGGCTAAAGTGGCAGTGGGAGCTCAGCAACTTGATACCAAGTACGTTTCATCTCTTGAGCAGCTTCTGTCACCCACATCGAACTCCACACATCCACGGCTGCAGTTATTCAGCCTAGCTAATACGTAGCACATTGCTGCAATGCAGAGATACCTACGGGAGCTACAGACTAACGATCATTAAAAATCTCTCACTCATGTATTAAACAGAAATCACAGTTTTGCTTTTCCCTCTCCCAGTCTTCCTGGTTCTCCAAGGCCCCACTTGAAAAATATGTAAGTACAACTGGTCACTTGGTAAATGAGGCATTCTCAAATTTATGAGGTTGAACCTCAGCTAAAACTCTCCAAGTAGTTTGTTACTGGCTTGAAATTCCTTCTCACAGACAAAATAAGTTGCTTGCGGCTGTGGCACATTTGGAAATGCAGTCAGAGCTGACTTACGAAAAAGGCTATAAACGTCTTTAATAATGATTGCGTGTCACAAGTGCTTTTTGGCTCTTGTTCCCATTGCATTTCCAGCAAAGTCAAATGTAGGCTCCTATGAGCATAAGATGGAAACCATCCTGCCTCACTGAGCTCAGGCCTCTCTCTTAAGTAGGACAGGACTCTGCCGGGACCTCGTGCCTGGAAATGACTGTGGGCAATACTTTCAAAGAACCTTTGGAGATTTACTTGTATAGTTAGTGTCTCTTAAGAGAGATAAAGTTAATTGCTACAATTGCTTTATTTCTGAATTTTAGAACTGATTTTAATCCAGGCTTTTAACAAGCATTCAAGGCACTTTATGGTTTTCAGGTCTAGAGCCCTAGAGAAAAATATCCATTTTTAACTCCTGTCACTTCAGTCATGTTACAATCTGAAGTCAATAATACAACTTGAACAGGTAATTGGTGGAAGTAATAGTTAACAGGTCTCAGTAAATCCTAGCAGCACTTACTGAAAAACAATAAGGCAACAAGAAAAGACAAGGCTAGTCAGGTAAATAAAGATGACTTGAAATTAACTTTGTTGGGGGGAAAAAAAGCGCTTCAGAGTATAGTGAAATTGCAGTGCTTTGTAAGACTTAAAGTGCAGTCTATCATATAAGAGAGAACCGATCTGCTATTCCACTGGTGGTGAACAGCAGTACTGCTTCACGAGGGACCAAATTCTGCCTTGTAGCATCAATGCTGTAAAAACAATTTTTGAATGGCCATTCACTTGAATTTTCACTGTATTTACTATAGCGAAGGGGGCAATGGACCACCAAAGAGTTCCTTGGTGGAATGGGGAACAGGGACGGCTCCAGACAGGGGAGGAGAGGAGCTCTGAGGTCAGACAAGGGAGAGGAACACAGAAAGGTGCTGCAGGCCAAGAGAATTTGCCAGGGTCAAGTGGGGATAAGAGCCTGCCTGGGTGTGAGGCAAAACCCTGTAGAGGGGAAGCACCGGGTGGCATCTGTAAGGTAAGGGCAAGGCCTCGGAAACGTGTGACAAGATAGGAAGCCGTAGAGGACTGAGAATATGTATGTGGAAGATACGATCAGAGGAGCAAAGAAGATAATTTGAGCTGGGGGAGACGAAAAGCACGGAGCTGACAACTGGCTCTCACTTCATTCTGTGCTTAAAGTTCAGTACACGCGTAAGTGCTTCAATGAACTGAGCCTTCTGGAGAGATAATCTTCTAAGTTGACAGTAAGGAGCATTGAACTCCCTTTTATTATATAAACACACGATCCCAGAAGGATAAAGAAACTAACATTTCTTTCCAAGACTGATTGTATTCTCCTCTTGAACATTTCAGTGAAGTTGCTACAGCTGTCCTGTCCAAGTCACAGAAAAGTGGAAGGGCAGCACAGTGCCAAGGCAGTAATGTGGAAAGGGTTTTAGCAGACACAGAAATAAGTCCCAACAATCAAAGAGAAAGGGCTACTTTTGATCATTCCTACTCTCACCTGTAGGTAAGCCTCAGAGGCCAAGAATAATGTAGGAAGATGAGATGCTCTTTCACTACAGCTAAATCTTTTGAACCTTTTCTCCTTTTCTTTAGTATTTTTCAGGCATTATCCTTTGTGTTTCAATAGTCTCAGATATTGCTTTGAGAACATCACATCCAGTTCATGTCAGAGCAAGAATGAAAAGAAAAAAAAAAAAATCACACACGAAAGTGAAGCTGTATGAAAAGTTAAAAGTGATTCCTAGTCAATTAAATTAAATCTAATTAAGATTAGTTTAAAACTTCAGAGATTTGGATTCAAACTCTTGGTCTGCCACCACCTTCCAGGGGCATATCGTTTAGGTAGAAGGAGGAATTTAGCCAAGACCTCTCAAGCATAGGATGAGAACATATTACCGGTAGCACAGGACTGGAATGACACAGGGAGACTGCATAAACACCCAGCATGGGGCACACGAGCCCTGCTCATAGACAGAGCGTAGTGAAATATTGCATTTGGACTCTGCCTTCTCACTGGAAATTTTACAATACAATCTCTTATAGCATCTTGGGATAGGATCTCTAGTAACTGCCAGCAACAGGCAAGAACAATATTTCCATTTGTCTTTGCAGCTACAGTGTGAATGAGAAGCACATATCCTCTGGGATTAGCCTTCAAGTCAGCTGCCACAGTCTGCCAATATGAGTGACCCAGTGCCAGAGCCGGGAACGTGCTGATTGTTGAGGAATTGTCCTCATTGTGCTTTTTGAGCATGGGGTGCACCTGGCCCATGCACTAACTGCAGTTGAAATAGTTCAGTTAATTCCTCCCTTAAACATACCACTCCAATAATCTATTCTCTGCCTGACCTCAAGTCTTAAGCAATTCAATGATTCAATGAAGGCAGATTTAGATTAGATATTAGGAAGAAATTCTTCACCATGAGGGTGGTGAGGCCCTGGTCCAGGTTGCCCAGAGAAGCTGTGGATGCCCCATCCCTGGAGGGGTTCAAGGCCAGGCTGGATGAGGCTTTGAGCAACCTGGGCTAGTGGAGGGTGTCCCTGCCCATGGCAGGGGGTTGGAACTTGATGATCTTTAAGGTCCTTTCCAACCCAAACCATTCTATGATTCTATGATTTATTCTAATCCTTTTGCATCCCCACTGAGGGGTCTTATAAATTAACCCAGCATTGTGTTGAGAGTACTTGGGTTGATTTATAAAGACGCCTACAAAATAAATACCCTTGCAAAGAAGTTTCTTATATATTTTCATATATCAAAGAAATGAATTGTGATGCTTTACAAAACACAGCAGTGAAACTCCAATCAAAAGAGATAATGGAGAAAAAAGTAAGGGATTCACTTACAAGACATCTCAGATGTTCAAAAGGTTTACTTTTGTAGATTAAAAGTGTAGATGAAACTGAGTTCTAGGCTTTCTATTCTGTAAAATCTTGTGACAGTAGCACACACAGGGTATATCTACTATACATAATACACACTTTTAACAACCTTTCAAAATCCTAGACTCAATCAGAAAGAGAGAGCTTATTTGTGTATTTAATGGAAGGGCTCACTCAAGTTGGGCAGGTTGATTCTCAGAGAGCCACTGTTTTCTGCAAAGATTAAAAACTAGAGAAATGTCAAAATGAGCACGATTTTAGAAACACGACTACCATAACATCGCTGAGTTTCTCGTGAATGACAGTGCTATAGGACTGACATTTCATGTACTTCTGCAATGTATGCTATGTTTCTATTTAGAGCCCTTATAGAAGTTAGTGATGGAGGAAATGATCCAGAAACTATTCCCACTCCCCCACCATTCTCTTCAGGTTTAATATACCAGAGCACAGAATCAAGCATCAGAAGTGAGCTGAAGTGAATATGATTGCATGGGCAGAATGTCAAAATGTTTTTAATGATTCACTGGCTAATGTTGCATATAGAAGAAGGTTCAAGTTCCACCACTCAGATCCACACTCAAATTTCCCCAGAGTTTGAGAATTAGTTTCTGTCAACTACAACATTCAATGTGCACTTGCTCCCCTGCGACAGACTGCAACACGTTAACAGGTAAATAGCATAAGCACCGAAAGCCCCTTCCCTCTTGCTGCGTATTGCCTCAGCCTCCCAGCCCTCCCTTCCTTAATTCACATGCATCCACGGGCAATTTCTTTATATCTGAGTGTAGAACCAGCCCCAAACGTAGCTTTTGCATTGTCTGAACCCATTACCCTATCTTGGTGCCTTTGATCAGTCTGACTCCTGGTGAAATACTCGGAAAGGAAGAGATTTTGATGCCTAACAGTAAAAGGAGGACTCAGACCTCTCCTGTTATTTTTCACTGATGCCATCTATACTAGCAGACAGAAGTGTGAGGACTTTGGAGCCAGGGCAGTCCTACCTTGGCTATCTAAGGGCCAGTTCTATTCTGGGCTTTAAAAACCCTGAAGCACATGAATAGCAGTGTGGTTAGTATCCAGCACATTGAAATACATCTGGGTTCGTGCAGCAAATCCATAGTAACTGTTTCCCTCTCTCAGTAGCAGACAGAAGGGTTGAGCATTTTTGGAAGTCAAGCAGCTGCTTTAAGGAGCTTGATCTATATTGGAACTGAGGGGTGACAGAGGGAGAGAAACCAGCAGAGATAAAAGGAGCCATTGCTTGGGTTTGCCCTTGCAGTAACCCCCTGAACATATCTCCATGACTTCATTTGCAAAGGCTGGCCTTTCCAAAAGCAATGTTGTCTGAAAGGGAAGTTCCTAGAAGGGATAAATGCTTGCCACATATGAAGGAAAATCTCTCTGTATACTGGGATACACAAAGGGAGGTACCACATGTGCGAGGGCTTGGCTGGGGCTTCCTTTTCACTTCGGTGTTTTAAAGAAGAGATCAATGTTATTCAAGCTATAGGTCCCTGGGTACTTGTTTTCTGATGCTGTTGCAGCCTGGCTCATTTTCCAGATTTTGTCTTCTGAGACTACCCTACAGAAAACTTGAGATAGGAGGTTTCTGTTAAAAGCAACTCTCTTCAGTTCAGTTTAAGATCTATTACCATTTACTAAGAACTCATGTTCTGAGCAATCAGGAAGTCTGCCGTGCTTGAGGTAAGAAGATGCTTTTTAAAACAAAGTCCCTATGACAGATCAGATTAAACCACCAAAATACTCAAATATTCACTTGTGTAAGTAACGAGCAATATAACGTCTTACATTCAGCTCCAATGCCAGCTGAACCAGTGGAAGAGATTAAACAGAAACCAGCCAGAGATTAAACCAGCAATTAAATCCTTCATCAAAAACCTATACCAAACAGACATTCATTAGGTTTTTTTACTGGTGGACCACAACTTAATTATTGACTCGAATCAATGCTTGGTGGAGAAAAGCTGTGCTTCCTACTACATCAGTAATACCTAGCAAAAAAAACCCACAATAATTAAACTTCTAGTTAAAGAACGCTCACTGGATAACTGTGCCTTCAGAAGGTTACTAACACAAAAACTCAGGCATGATTAATTTCTACGTGTTGAAAGATACCCACAAATAGATTGAGGTTTAAGGAAACACGGGAAGAAGCATCCAGAAGCTCACAGAATTATATTCAACGTCCAGGGAAGTACTCGCTAACATAGACTCAAGCATATGCATGTCTCTGTGCCATCTGTCCACAAATTCTACATTCAGATTTCCCAGATTCCACACTTTACCTTGTCCTGAGGACGTAAACAGACACCTCATGCATTCCCAAAGCACAGACAGACACCACTACATGGACCATTATATTCTAAAATATAACTCGTGATATGCAACCAGTAGACTTTTTTAATGGTACAGCTCTATCAGAGCCCCAAATACTCTATCACTGGCTGTTCACAACACCAAGACAGTGCACATCAGACCAAATAGTGGGTTTAAACATGTATAATACATCTCAGTCCCCGCTTTTAATGTGCAAAGGAATACACTGGGGGCATGTTGGAGAAAACATTTTTCTTGCACTCCTCAGCAAGAATGTACTTGATGAAATCTCATTTGAGTGGGATAGGTAGAAACTGTCCAGCACAAAGAATGTCTTAAACTATAACCACTATCTGGTACTTACTTAAGAACCTAGAAATATCATCCATTCCTTTATCCTAACTCTACAAATTGACGGAGAGTTTTATAATGACCAGGATTTGACAGTTTAATTTAATTGCAATTTGGGTACCTTGGAAAAATAAAAACCCCTGGCTGACTGGCAAGCTTGCAAAATTTATGTTCAAAATAGCTCTAAAAGCTTGTAAGCTCAGGGCAGACATAATTAATGCAGCAAGTTTAGCTGGAGCATCAGTGCGGCTGCATAGATAAATTGATTGTTTGGGACAAGTGAGCAGGACCGAGCGTCGGGTCTGCACCGGCTTCACATGGAAGAGCAGCTCCCTCAGCACGCACAGGCTGCCACACCGGAACGTGCAGCTTGTGAAGACTCTGTGGACTAGGGATGCTGCTGTTAAACCACAGTGTATTTGTGTATTTGGCATAAGACAAACATTACTGAATATTTTTCCTACTCTAACCCCAGAAATATTTAACAACAGCTATATGGAACACATTTCCACAGGCAAATATGAAGAGTCAAAGTCGAAACTGTTCTAACAGTGATTAGATCAGTGGCTGGTCAAACCTCACCCTGAGCCAACACATTGGACATGGCATCTGGTTCTGCTCACAGCAACAGAAGACTTTTTAAAACAAATGTTCCAACTGGGAAGAAAAAAACTGTGAGCAAGGAGCAGGAGAAAAAAATGGGGCAAAAAGATCAAGTAGAAGATTAACACCTTCTGTAAATATGCAAAATACCTTTCTTCAGAAACTTTAATTAGACTTAAAATTATGGACATCTCATTAGCAGTACAAACGAGATGCTGGATAGTAAAAAAAGAATTGTGTTCCTCTCAGTCCTAAATTGGCCTGTAGCATGAAATCCCTGTCAAGTACATTTTCCTTTCAAGTCTAAATACATCAACAGAAGTATATAATTAGCCATTCCAAAAGAAATCAAGATTTCTTCCAGCCCAATGTCATGGCTCAAGTTATAGCCAGCAAGGAGTACTATGAAGAATAAGTGAGCATTAAGCAAGGAAAACTGGAGAACTGTTTATTGGACAAAAATCTGGATTAATTTTCATTAATAATTCATTTTTATTCTGTTTTGTTTTTAATTTAAATGTTTCTGTTGCCATTGCAGATGATTTACAGAAACAATCACATAGCACTGTTCATTTGCTTCCTCACCTTACCAACTTTCTACTTTATTCTGTCTCATTAATACAGCCTGCCCCTCATTTCCCAGCTTTTTAATCGCTTGGTTGGTTGGGTGGCTGGTTTTTCCACTTCTTCTGCTTATTCAGCAAACATAATAAAGCAGCCCACAACACTACGACACCCTTTTCCTAGGGTTTGCAAGTGTTTTGAACACTTCCATATGTGCAAGTATTTTAAAACTTTCTTCCAATTTGCATTTATCTGGATTTGCCCAACACGTATTTCAACCAGTGTCAGCAAGATGTATTTCCTCTCTATAACCTGCAATAACCTGGATTCATGGAACTTACTCGATGGTAGAAGTTTTCACGTTTTGATACTGTCAGTCTGCTCAGGTGTAAATCCTTCTCTCAGTACAAGGCTTTCAGAGTCTTTTCCCCCTCTGGAGACCTTCTGCTTGGTGTGCAATTCACAGTAAACTGTCAGATTTTTATTTTAACAGCCTACCTTTGTAGGTTTTGATAGACTGTCTGTAAAATGATAAAGCACAGAATACAAAAATCACAAGACGAAAGAGGCCTCCAAAGATGCCTAGGCCTTTCCTAAATACAAATCAACTCTACCTAACAGAAATCTGCAACTGAAATTTGTCTGGTCTTTCCTCTAACAAAAGCTCCGTAATCTCTTCTACAGTAACACACTGAACTGTTTCAATATCGTCACTGGAAGAAAGTCAGACTTCATACCCAACCTGAATTTCTAACCTGATTTTTAAGGGTAACCCTGAGTAATACAGACTTACTTGCAAGTGCTGGCGAGCGTTAACTACATGTACTAACCAGGAAATGCAAAGCACTGGCTTTCCCAATTATCTTGATAGTATTAGATGTATAATTACACAGCTTGTCTATGATGCTGGGATGAGCGAGATAAGCTTAGGAATTTACAGAAGAGAGTCATTGTTTATGGTTAATATAATCCAAATAAAAACTAATGGAATTATAAGTTTGTCCTGCAGTCCAAGAGGACTGTGTCTAAACATTTAGTTGGTGATGGTTTACTCCCAGCTCACCCTCTGCCTCTCTTAGGTGGGGAAGATCTATGGACGGGCACGTGCACCGCAGCATTCAACACAGCGTTGTGCAAGTTCTCTCCAAATGGGGAATCTGAGGAATTTCTGCTGCAACTGCTTGAATATTTGAATGGCTGAATACTAAACGGACTGTTTCTTCAGAAATGCCTTACAGACAATAAACACAATGTTTGGCTTTTTAAAAACAAGTTTTCCCAACATTATTCCAGGGTACTTTATTCAGGAAGAATGTTATTTATTCCATATTCTTTGTGCAGTCTACCAGATAAGCATGATGTCTGACAGCAGAAATAGATCCTTTCAGCAATGATAAATTTATAATGGCATACAAGAGTTCTGACTGCTTGTGAAGTTCCCTAATTAATTCTTATATAGAGTTCCACTGGCAACAAAATTTATGTTTTGAGATAAAATGAAGCTCAGAGGAGTTACTGAACACTCTGTTCCTTTTTGTGAATCTTGTGTTTAATGTCACGTATTGTTAATCTCTTTGCTTACTAAGGGGGGTATTGTTTATCACTGTGGTGATACAAACCAGCTTTTATTATCGGAAGGAACAATCCTCGGGAAGGTTTACAGCTGCAAAGTGGCAGCACACATTTTAGGTGCGTCCTGAGGCAGCAACCTAGAGCTTGTCTTCAGCAGCGCCCTGGATCTTATTACAGGAAAATCTGATCTCATGGATTTTCTTTATTCTTCTTTGAAATTGGCCTGGAAAATTTTGTGGCCTTGATTTCACAGTAGCTAGAGGTCTAGCACAGACTGAGTTGTGTGTAATTCCTGATATTACTCTGTAAATCAAGACAATGACTATTTGGTCTGTAGTATTTACAGGATGTAAGTGACCCACTTGCACCCTGGAAATGAAAATTCTAACACTGCCCTCCGACAAGGCTTGCTGTGATGACTCCAGTAATGCCTGTACTTCACTGTGAAAATGCAAATCACCAGGATTCCAGTTTAAAATCTTAAAAGTTTCTTAAATAGGTATTTTAAGCATTTAATCTGATCTACAGAAATTGCGCTTTTCCTAACTTTCTCCCATAAGCCATGAAAATTGCACAGAAAAATGGTGTCCCAATCGCTTTGCTCAAGGCAACTCTAGGTAAGATTGACACACAGAAAGATATTAATATCACACACATTTAGAGGAATTGTATCCTGAAATGATCAAAGCTATTTTTGGTGCAAAGAGATTAAGAGCTCAAAAAGTTTTTAGTCTTCTGTCTTACAACTGAACGCAAGTATCCATGGCCACTAATTCACAAGAGGATACCAAATGCATAGAGTTAACTCTGCAAGGGCAAACATAGCAAAGGAGGTTGTTGGAAAGGAAGTGATCAGACTAGCATGTCCCTGCCGAAGGGCTACAATTCTTCTTTGAGCTTTTACCAACTTGAGCATTCTCAACCCCAGCTCTATCAAATTAAAACTTGGAAAACAAATTCTGGACCCGTCAGCAATGCCACGCTTCAGTAAACATTTCCTGTGGACCACTCCATCTTATTTTTCAAAGCTCAATCTCCTTCCAGCAAAGCAAGTATGTGCTTTGAAATACATAAGCAAACAAAGTTTGCAAATTTAAAGCGACTGGGCACTATGGTCTGAGCCAAACTACACTTAAATCAGAGACTTCCCGTCGACTTTAGTGGAGGCACTATGAGACCAGACAGCCCCTCTTCTCTGTCTCCCAGAGACGGCTCTGGGATCTGGCTTGAAGAATGGGAAATACCTCCAAACACAGAAGCAGCAGGCAGAAAGGTTTAGGGGAGAAGACTAGACATTTATTGATCAGCTTGGACTTTTCCCCTTTATTTTTGATGAGTGGATTTAAATGGGATCTGGAAGGGTTTCACCAGAAACTGGTACAGATAAAAGTGGCAGTGGCCAGTGCCAGTAACGCACACTGACGGCCCAGGGAGGAGTACAACAGAGAAGGGTGGTAGTACAACCCCTGGATACACATCCAGAGCCCAGCAGTCTGCAGCTGAGTCTCCTTGAACCAGAAATGACATGTTTAAAGGAAGAAAAATTAGCAGGGAGCTGTCCAATCCATTTTGAAATCCACGTAAAATTTTAGCATCCACAAAGTATAGGGCAAGAAGTATAAACTTTAAAAGTTTAAGACCAGAAAAGTAAATAGCTGGAGTCTCAGAAATGTTGTTAAATGACCTCTAATGCTAAATTTAAATGTCCACATTCTCCCCAAAATGTTTTTTTTAAATGCAGCAATTTGATGACTGAAGCAACGAACACAAAGATGAAATCCAGCAGAATGCCAAGTTTCATATAAGACGATGATGCAAATACCAAGATAACACCCTTTTTATGCTATTTTATCCTCATTGCCTATGCTATTCAGTGTGCTTGACCCAACCTACAAAATCTGCCCAAAATATCTGTACACATTTACATATAAAAAGTTAAGGAAGAGCTAATACAAGAAAATCAAAATGACCTGCAGGTGGTACACCTAATTCTCAAACTGCAGCCTGAGGTTTTTTGGTTTAGTTTTTGTGTGGGGGTTTTCTTTTCTTCTATCAAAGACATTGAGGTCACTTCTAAACTTTTACTGCTGCTGTGTGAAAGAACAGCAGAGCTAATGAATTTACATTTCCTATATGCTTTGACCCTCTATCAATTTATTTTGCCATTTTTGCACTACGGTTATCCCAGTTCCTTCTGATTATGATCTCCTCTAGTATTTCTAGTTGTCTCATTTTCTTCCCCAAGCAACAATACTGTCATCTCCTACATACATACACTGACTAGCTGGATGTGCATATTTGCTTAGTGACTAGTTGGAGAGTGCTCCAAGCCATTTAAATATTGCAAGGTATTAAAAAAAATTAAAAAAATTTCCCCAAGAAGCTATAATCTTCAAATAAAAAATAGAAAAAGAGGAGGTAAGGAAAAGTGCCTTCAAATGAGGGTGGTAATGGAGAGAATCATCAGGTGCTTGATATTGGCATGGGTGGCATTTATCCCTATCTTTTTGTTAGACAAAGGACTAAAGTCCACCACTTTCTTTCACATTCTCCATCCAACTTCTCAGTAAAATGAACAGAAGCAAGTGAGATGTTCAGCAGGTAAAAATCTTACACCCAGCAACGCCAACTTCAGATGTCCAACTCATCTCCCACCTTCTAGAAAGTTGCCTGAAGCTAAATATAAGGGAGTGTGCGTATCCACCCACGTGTTACCTGCTGAAGCACGGAGATTTCAATAGGTAAGCAGACCAGCAAACTGCTCCTTCCATCTGCTGTACTCTCAAAAACTATTTTAATAGGGAACATCAGGGTACAGCTGTTCCTGTTATGTTTCTATACTACACTGTATAAAAGATGAAAGTTCCCATCAAAGCCTGCATGGGTTTTGTCATCAGCAACCTTCCTTGGACAATTAATCTAGAAATTAATTTCTTCAAGGCTAATAACAAAACTCCAAAGCAATGGGAACTCCCATGGCACCAGGCTGTGCCTGACCGTACTTGACACAGTCAGTCCCGAGAGCAGGCAGTGAACGAGCAGGTTCTCCAAACGGGTCAAAACAGGGTATTTAAGTCATACCAGGTTTTGTAGCTCTGCCACAGCTCCTATTCTTGTGACCTTAAAGCAGGTCTTCTGGGCAGCATATGTTGTTCTGCTCAGACCATGCCTGCACAGGGAAGGAGACATTACCTGGACTGCAGCGGCACTTTGGTGGGAGGGATGACTCTCTCCCAGGACAGGAACTGTTCCTAAGCACAACTCACACTTCCAGCCTGAGAAAGAAGTCCAGTTTCATACCGTGCTGGGTTTCACACTTCCCGTGGGGCTTTCTTTGATATCTACACACTACCAAAGTTTCTCGTTGTACCTGATGTGCACAGTGAGGCCAACAGCACCTTCTTACTGCAAAGAGGACACACGATTTCATAAATCCATTCAAGACCAATTCACCAGTGGTGGTGACTGTGTACAAGTCTAGCCACAGAACTCTCCCACTGATGGCAGCATGTCCTGGGGAAGTTACTACAGGCTTGTCCTTCACTTTCCTTGTCGTGCAGAAGTAAAACATCACTCACATTTCTTTGCAAGGTACATTGAGATCTCTAGATGGAAAACATTTTACAGGTGAGAATTACATTATGCAGACACACACCTTTACCTGCCATCATTCATTTATAGATTGAAATGCATTTGCTGTTAACCAGCTTTCTTTAAATTGAGATTGTCCCATTAGCTTTCCTGTCTGCTCAAGACTCCTCGGCAGTGTTTATAATATAAGCACAATTTGAAGGATTTGTTCTCATCCTGTTAAGTTGCTTGGAAAATGGGAGGAGAGGAGATGAGACTAATGGAATGGTTATTATGGGGGAATGAGGTTTGCTTTTCAGTGCTGGAGACATAACAGGCATTTGCTGCAAATAAAAAACCAACAGACAAAAATAGTAAAACTATTCCAAATTCTGCTTTCACTAACAAAGCGCTTACAACACCGAATTGAAAAATATAAGCTCATGTTAGTCCTTTTCACAACTCCTAATACTATGACAAGAATGTCAAAAATACAGCCCATGAGCCAGGCTGATCCTTCCAAGTACTTTAATCTGACCTGCAAAGTCCATGGAGCACTGTAATCCGGATCTGGCCTGCCAGTCAGCTCCAGGGTCTCCAAACCTGTGCAGCTTCACTGAGAGTAGCACAGGCAAGCGGGAGTGGGGGGATGATCAGGGTGTATTTGAAACGGGAAAGTACTGTGGGAGCAGACACAGAGCACCAGGACATTGTGTCTGTGCAGCCCCTGGACCCTGGGCATTGCGGGGTCACCCAAAGGGCTTCCCAAAGGAGCCCTGCTGCCCAGCACCCCGATTCCCTGAGGAGGAGGGGGGGGCAGCTTGCCTGTGTTATGGAGCAGCCCAGGCTCCTTCCTCACACAGCTTTACTGTAGAACAACTGGCAAGCAAACCATTACAAAAAAAAAAAAAAGAAAAAAAAGAAAAAAAGGAACACCAATGATTTAACAAAACTCCTCCCTTGATACAGGTTTCACAGCTCCTGATTAAGTCCAGTGCTTCATAAACAAACATACACCAGCAGAAGTCGTGCTATGCAGTAACATAATGACTGCAGGAATCAGCATCCCACCCTTCAGAGCATCACCGCACAATGTTAATTGCCACTGGTACTTCTCTAAATTAGTGGACTATTAATAGATTGCTGCTGAAGATAGTAGCACTGGAAGAGCTTTGAAAGGAATCCTTGTGCCTACCAGCTATTTAAAGAGTCAGCATTCCCACTTCAGACACCTGAATTTGTGATTTCTCACATGGTCTTGGCAGATCTATGACTATGGTGCTGCTGACCCAGCAAGCCTGCCCTCCTCTCCTGCACAGGAGGAACCTGCAGAGCATCACCTCTTCCCTTGCACAGGTATGAGTGACCACTGAAAATGAACCCAAAGCACAGGTTTATTTTCAGACGGATCACTGAGCTACCCACTTCAGAATAATCTGGTCACTAAAGCAACACGAATGGCAGGACAGGAGCAATGGCCAGCACAGAGCTGAACCAGACTGTCTCCTTCCACAGTAGCATGTACTCAGACCGGCTTAAGCTGACTGGCAAATCTTACTCCAAGTTAGAAGCCAGTGTGGGACCACATACCTATCTGTCCCTAGGGTAACAAAGCATTCACGGAAACAAAGCTCAAAACCATAGCTCTCATTACAGGTCGAGGGTCAGCATGAATGTCTGAGACACAGCAGAAAGTTTCTGCATCTAGCAATGCTCCAAGTACTTAGGCGATGTTGTTCAACCTTTCCTCCCCCTCTCATTTAAAGGATGTAAAGCTGGAATTGAAAAGTAAAGCAGAAGTAAGTGAAGTCATCTGACTTTATCAGCCCTTGATTTAATAAAATATGTCAGAAAGAGGGGGTTATAACTAACAATAGTTCTTCCCCCCCCCCCAAGAGGTCTCAGGAGACATCATTTGGAGGTGGTTAAAAGAAATAAAATAGGTTGTCTCTCCATGGGCAAAGTAGGAAAAGTAGGTTCTCACGTGGGGGTGCTGTAAAAAGAACAAAGGCAGAATATCTGCTGAATCACCACAGTCTACCCACTACACACAAACAGCTCTAATTCCCCTGAATTTGCAGTACCCAGCAATCCAGCACTAGTGCTGTTGAGAGGAATTTTAACCAACACTACAGCAATCAAACAAAAGCAACTCCACTGCAAACTAGCTCTTCCAGATGACATCTACCACTGTCATTCAGCCCCAAATAAAATTGTTGGCATGCAATAATAATGATGGCATGCGCCTGCTGAAAGTCAACATGGGTCTTTCTGCTGATGGAGTCAAATGATTAATTCCACAATAATCACTGTGCGGAGTCCCTTGAGAGATGTATCAATCAAGAGAAAGCTCACTGGTCAGCATTTTAAGAACATAAAAAATGAATAAAAATAACAAGTGTGGTCAGGAAAACAACTGTGATGGGGAAAGAAGAAAACAGAGGGACTAAAGGGAGAGATTTGCCAATACTTACAAGTAGGTAATGCTTTAGATATCAGCTATGCAATGCTCACTGCAAAGCAGCAAGGGATCTCACAAATTTCCATCCAGCCTAACAGAGTTACTCTTTCTACAGACTTTACAATTGGTACAAAAAGCAAGAATGACAAAACACCCAGTTTATTTGATTTGGAGGAGTGTTTGTACTACAATATTTAAAGACATATTTCACCTCCCTCTGGCCAGGGACGTGCATCAAGGATTTTTGTGATTTTTTTTTTAATAAGTTGATATTGATAATTAACAACCTCCTCTTTTTTGAGAGGAAAAGAAAGTCTCGCACACACCATAAGCAAGCACCCACATGGCAAAGTTTATAATTTTTTAAAATAATCACTTCTAATTCCTTGTGCCTCATAAAGGTCTTGTCTCGCAAGGTGCCAGCTGACTTTAACTTCCACAGACTTCATGGGCTTACACTCAGCATCACAAAAGTTCAAAATTTTAATTACCAAACAGAAATAACACATATGCAATAGACTGCTTAAAGTAATCATGCAGATTAGGAGAATCTCGTTCTTGGGAATTACCAGATTTACCTATGCAACAGTGTCACATTTTTGCCTCTCTGACCCAGCTTTGGCAGAAGACACACCTCTTCTCAACTTTGCACTCTTTCACGACTATCACCACCACCTGCGTCCAGCCACATCCGTGCGGACACGCAGCTGCTGGTGCTTGCATTTTCCACACTGGAACCAGACCCCATGTGCAGGCACACGAAAGCTGACTTTAACTAAGTTGGATAACAATGGCAAGAAGTTCAGCCTAGCCTTTATGAGGATGTTCAGGACTTAAATACAGATTCACTCTTCCAGCTTGAAACATCTGAGCAGAATAGCTAATTTAGGAGAACAGTCATTTTGTGTTGCCTCAATAGTAAATGCAGATAGGCAGACACCTCCAGAAAATTAGCAGATTGGAGGGACTGAGTCATACTCCGGGGGTGTTTGTCTCTCCAGTGACATAAAGGAAACCATGGGCTTCACTCCTGACTGGCAAAGCAGTGACTACCTGAGCGATACCTCCAGTGAGGCAGGACGGGCGTAGGCTGCGATGCAGAAGGTTGAGATGAACTCACCCCATGGGTGGGAGAGGCTGAACTCTTTTCCCATGATTTAACTGATGTTGGTATCCAAGTTATCAGTATCGGCCTGTCCTGGATGGGTCTGCAATCAGGGCACCAACTGGGGGATGCTTTCTGAGAGAGACAAATGGCATAAAAAGCTACATTTTCATTATGTCCCTGTGATGGAGTTTCAGAGACAATGATTCAGTGATCTGTGAAACAGGAAAATTATTTTGTGAGAACTTCCTAATTGTTTTTATTTCTTACCTTCAGCAACACTCACATTTGTTTTCTTAGTATTTTAGTTGCCTGTTTTATAGGGTTTTGCAAAAATTATTGTACTTGGGAAATGAGGTAGCTGTGAGGAGTGATAAGGAAATACAGTTTTATCTTAAGGTACCAGTCCCAACATGGTAGAAACTGGCTTTTACTGTTCTGTTGTGATTGTGAAGAAAAGGTTGGATTCTGCTTTTCCATCCTCCTCAGGGAGGTTTCCACCAGAGCTGGCCAAGACCCAGACAAAACCTCAAAAACATCCGCACTCAGACACCCTGCTGAGGGATCCTTGCGTCATGGTTTCTGTGGGTTTTGATAACGGTAAAGCACCAGTATTCACTTGTCCCATTTCAATTTTTTTGCTGTTGTTGTTTAATACAGAAAACACCTTTTTATGTACAGTAAATATACTATAACAGGGTCAATCCGAAAACATTCATCCAATCACACATAGATCTTGCACACAAGGGGAATTTTTAGTGACTACAAGTTGTATTGGTGGCATGCTACTGATTTTAATGGAGTCAAAAGGTCCCTGTTGAATGCTACACCTTACAAAATAGCACCAAGAAAACCTGAGGTAACCACCAGTCTGCCAAGGTAAGCACACTGTTTGTACCACACCCCCCATCCCAGTTCCACCAGGACACATTTTTTGCACTTTCACAGACCTTAGCTTGAAAGAATAACAACCCCCCTAGGAGAACAGAGTTGGTTCTCTTCCTAACTGCCCTTGTTCAGTACCAAAGGCAATATTTCCTTTTCTAGAAGGCAAAAATCAGATAATATTGGGTTTGGTGTCTCTCTTGCGCATTTCCCACCTTATCCCCATTGTCCAGATGTGTGTGTGTATGTTTAGTAGCCTGCAACCGCCAGGTAGAGAGGTGCACACAACGTGTTTTCATAATGGTTTGAATAAAAATCCTCTCATACTACAAGCTGGCAACTTGCCACAGAAGAAAAGCCACTTTTTACAGAAGCTTCTGCTTCTTGTCTAAATGAGCTACCACTAAACAGTCATGGAAGTGGTGCAAGTATAGATCACATATAATTAAAAATACATCACAAATAGTTCACGGTGCAGTAAAACAGTATCAGAAGTCCAGGGGGATCTGCAGTACTGCTAACAAAGCAGTATGCTTTGTGATTCAGCAAGAAGAAATTAATGACTTCAAGCCTGAAATAGAAATGTGGTCAGTGGCATTAAGAAAAGTTTGATCTTCCTTTTTGTATAATGGCAAATGCTCTATAAAGGCACAAAAACTTTGGTAGTATAAAACTTTGCTGTGTGATTCAGCAGATAAACCAAAGTTCAAAGCTCTTGGGAATTTTACAGAAAATTTTACACATTATTCTGCAGATAAATTCCTAGCTAGTGCCAGATCTTCATTCACAGAAGCAGTCTAGTCTAACTCAAGACATTTGTAAGAAACCATGGCTGTAAAGCCAACGGGCACCAGAGACAATTACTTGCCCCATATATTGGAACATGGCCCCTTTGTTGAGGCTTTTACACACTAGGACAATTCTTTTCCCCATCCCACCAGGATGTAATACCACAGGGAAGTGAGCGAGTTGCTCTTAGTTGCCAGCTGGGGTTAAAAACGACAACCTTAATCTTTGCATTTCCAGTTTTGGAAAATTCATAACTATATTACTATATTAAACACTATTTTCTCTTTGGTATTTCCAGAAAATGTATAATAGATTTGCAGCATCATTTAGTAAATAAATTAATTATACTTTTTATTAAACTGTACTAAGGGGAAGAGGGAACCTTTCTCTATTATTGATTCCTGTGGGCAGTCTAGCATGAAATTTTTGATGTAGTTTTTTTGAGGATTAAAAAGTTGAGCATAAAAATGTATTATTGATTGTGCACTGCAAAGTACAGTATACTGCTCATCCAACTCATATATTATTGATTAAAACACTCAACAGTTCTAACCTTTCACTCAGTCGCTCCAAGGTAATTTTTTCATGAGGATTTTAAGGCACTGTATGTACTCCCCACGGAGTTTGGAAAACTCATGGAGTAGCTACTGGATTTGTTTAAAAATGCTTTGGTGGTAATCTTAGAGGCCATACATTCAAAGGGACTAGTTGAGGCTCACAGTCCTCGGAAAGCTCCTTCCTTGGGTTACCAGTTGCTACTTCTCATTTTCTTTTTCCCCAGCAGATGTATCTCTAGCTCATTCAATTTCCTTTTAGTATCTTTGGTTATCCTACCTATTCAGGTAGGATGAAGACTCTTTTTTCTTCTCATCTCCATTTATTTACACCCTTCAAGCCACCCTCCCTTTTTCTGTCAGGTCACCGTTGTTGGGGTGCAGCAGGAGGGGACCAAAGGTGACCCCATATTACCCGAGCAGAGTTAGCAACTGAGGACATCAGGCTAGGGACAGGAACCTCAGAGCAGAGCACTGACTGAGCCCTGAGCAATACCGGAACACCTGGGCCATGAGCAGGGGCTGGGGATGCAGGTGAGGCTGCTCAGGGCAATTAAAGCGTATTAGTGCCCTCACAACCCTGACACTCTCCTGCCCATTCACAAAGCAACCAAAGTTTTTTTTGAAGTTGTTTCTGACAACATTCTATATGATCAAGTGCCATACCCACTGCATAGTGACAGTACAGATGGCCGTGACACCTCTGAGTTACACAGCTTAGGAAGAATTCATTTCTACCTTACAACCACTGATCACCAGCTCTAATGTTTTCTATTGAAAATTTAATCAATGAAAGGGGGAAGTACAAAGTTTGATTAAATTGGGTCAATAAAGGCAAACATCAGGAGTTTCATTAAACTCTCTGCAAAAAGTGACATTTTTGAGAATATTATCTTTTCAGAAGGTTTGCCAAACAATCATTCTTTTTGACAACACATTTCAAAAATGACAGTGCTTTATTATACCACTCTTTGAAGAGAATATAAGTAGTCCCCTCTGGTGAACCTCCTGACTGAGAGTATGCAGATTGCAAATTATACAGACTATCTTCATGAGCATTCAACCTACAGAAATGCCTGTCCATGCTTATTTTTCTTTTTTGTGTAGGCTTTCATCGGGGCAACTGATTGAGGAGAGGCAGAGATGCCAGCCTCTCTATCTAGAATGCCAGATAAAGTGCTTCTTACATCTCTAAGAGCTTGTTGGTGCCAGTGTGTTAGTCTCTATGGATCTGGACAATTGCTATTAGATTAACTATCTAGTCTATCATCCTTTTTGGAAATTTATTAAATAATATCTCCATTGTTAGAACATAAAAGTTAATATTACAATTAACTTTTCATCAAAAAAAACACTCTGAATCCACTGTAAGGGGAAAAGTTATGCCTGACTACTTCTCAAGCCTTACTCCTTGTTGCTATTAATCTTTTCCGATTGCGGGCTTATTCAAACATCGAGAGGAGAGTTCTCCCCTTTTTTTACATTTGTTCCCCTGAAATAGCATTAGCTGTTTCTTTTTCCTTCTTTGTAAATAAACTTATTCCAGTGACTAAGGTGATACTTTCCAACCATTTTTCCACAAAGCTCCCCTCCCTCCCTCTCACATCCCCTGCCTTTCCTCACTCATTTACTGCACCCCTGGAGAGGAATCCGCTCCCCCTGACATCCTTCCCAAAGGGAAATCTATGGCAGTATGCATGTAGAATGGTTGTTAACCATCTTTTTCTCCATTAGAAAGACTAAAAATAAACACTAAAATCCTGTGAAGATGAAGCATACAGCTTTGTTTATCCTTAGAAATTATTTTTATCCCAAGAGGTTTTTTGGCCATTGTCTGCAGAAAAATGCTCTGCAGTTCTCACATTCAGGATATGTCAGTGTTTAATAACACCACACAGGAATGAATCTGAGATGAAGTTTTAATGGTTCTCTGCAGATTTTAGCAGTTTCCAGCTAGAATAATTGCATAAATGGAGTTATGAAAGTGAAATGCAGAGTTTATGACTTTGCAGGAGAAATATATTTTTTAACTTGTAAACATTCATCCTAAGGCCCTCCTCTTTAATTTACTTCATTTTCTTTCCAAGTAATTTACATCCATGTAGTTTTATATTTCTGCCTCCAAAATATTATGTCGATTTTGCCGAGTATGAATAGGGTGAATGTGATGCACAATTATAACTCTGCTCTTTGCCTGGACTAAGAGATTAAAATGTAAGGAACAAAAGTCAGTGCAGAAAGATATTGAATGTGACTACATCTGGTAATTATTCCAAATTATTGTTCCCTTTTTCAGGCACTTCATGGGCAAATTTATAAGAAAAATAGGGTGTAAACAGGATGTTTCTCTTATGGTGCCGAGTGTTCAGGCATCCATACGATTCACAGTCATTGCACATCTTTGAATTCCCTCTTTTCCTCTCACAATCGCAGCTGCATCCTGCCCAAGACTGCAGCTTCTCCAAGACAGTGCATTAAGTGAGAGAGTATAAAGAGAATAATCAGAACAGTTTCTTCTAAGCTGTATCTCTGCAAAATTCCTGATTTGTTAAATCAAAAGTAAAAAAAAGAGCCACCACCACATCAAAATATTTCTTAAAACATACGGACCCTCAAGATTTAGATCATTTGGCCATGAACGTCAGTCTCAAGTGGGAAAGCGGGTATTTTAAAAACAGAATTGGAGATAGTCCATCTAAGGAAAATAAGTCCGACAGCTAAATAGAGAATATAGTTGAATAAGTATCATTAACATCTTTATAGCCTTCAGTTTAAGCACCAATAGCCATGATTGCCTTTGCCCGCAAGTAAAAAAACTGAGAAAGTTGCATAGACATCCTGATGTAAATTTTCAGAGTTCATTAAATATGAATGAGAAAGGAAATGTCTGAAAAAAAACTTCTCAAGCGTTATAGAAATTAATTTACTAGGACTTACACTTCCAGAGCAGTAAAACATTGAAATTAACTACTACATGTATTATCCCAGTGTACCTTCTTAAATGCTAATTCAGTTAGGGCAACCTCAACTATCAGAAAATGGAAATTCTCATGGGGTACATTTTTTTAGCTACTTTCTCCAACTACTAGTAGACCTGCTATGCATGCTAACAACATCAGGCCCCTTGTAGCCAGTGTGCAGGACTATGCGATAGAACTGAAATGAAGGATCTCAAATTTACTAAAGTTCTCCTACATCTTTCAAAGCCTTAAGAATCACTAATTCCTGCAGCTGAAGGAGAGCGGATCCCTGTGTTGTGGTGAATGCTCCCCCAAAGTGCAGTAAGGCACCATCTCCCTGGGTGCCGACACGCTGTCCCACGCAGCCGATAGCCAGGACCCTGGTCACAGACATTTCCATCAACGGCAGCGCTATTGCAAGCTGCTTCTGCCGCCTCCTCCGCTGCCAGCTTCTAACTCCTGTCCCAGCCCTCTCAAGTACAATTTGATGAGCCAGAGCTGGCTTATTTTTATCCTGGATCCGTTCCTCAGCTCCATCCACCATGTGCCTGTGCTAATGGCCATCCCGGCAGAGCACAGTGCTAGGGCAGGGCTTGGGGCCCGTGCCAGCACCATGCCAGGCCAGCACTGGCTCCGCTGCACTGCAGCCCACTGCCCAGAGCCGACAGCACGCACAGTGGGAAGGCTGACACCTCAGGATGTTCCTTGAGTTTCCTGCTGTAGCTCCCTCTGCCCCAGAGGTGTTGGTGGCCACTAGAGCAAAGGTAGCTTGGGACTAGTATAACCCCTCCGCATTGCAGACAGTTGATGTTGGCAGCATTGGGCCTTATTTGGGACCCTTCCCACCCAGGGAAATGGGGTGGGAAGGGGCCAGAAGGAGAGGCAGAGGCTGGTGCTTGTGACTCCTACCACTGCCAGGCTTGAACCTGTTTTTCTGGACTCGTACAGGCAGTGCAGGCAGCAGCCCACCCATACCCTCTGCCCCAGCAGTCACGGCTTGGAGGACCTGCCTGCATGCAGAGCTGGTGCCACTGCCCTCAGCCTGCACCAAGACCCGTCCCCATCCTGCTCAGAAAGATGCTTTGTCTCTGCTGTGCTTGCCTACTGGCGAAGAGACAGACAGATAAGGGACAGAAGAAGAGAATCATCCACAGAGAATGAGCAGGGATTTTAGACTCCAGTTAAAAACTTAGTAACATATTGAACTGTAGAAAAATGGCATTTACAGCCTCATTAATTGTGTTGTGTGATTTGAGTAGCATGAAGTGAATCAACATTAATATGACTGGTTTATTCCATTTCATTTTTTTGTTCTTACTGATTGAGACTTTTCATTATTGAAAAGAGTTTTAGCACTGAATGGTCTTGGCATTATTAGGTATTTTTTAAATAAATTTATAAATGCATTAGAACTACCAGTGTCTAAAATTCAAATCCACAAAATTTGTGCCATGTGGTACCTCAAACGTTGCTCTTTTACAGCTCTGTGAGCCAATATCAGAGGTAAGTACAGTGAAGCCCATCAGCCCTTTGACCATATGGTACCTGCTCATAGCCAAAAATGAGGAGATGCCAGTTGAACAGAGGAAACAGAAATAATGAACAATAATCCTTAGCAGACTTAAAAGGAAAGCCTGTTGAGAAGTCCACAAATAGCTGTTATTCAACACTCATACACTCCTATTTATCAGAATATATTTTAAATAGACACTTTGAATTCTTAGTTGCTTTTATTATATCATTAAATACAAATTGCACACGAATGCCTACAACCATTCAACTGCAGTGTTCTACATTAAGTGGCATCTATTTACAGTTACCAGCAAGCCAAAGGTTTTTTGACTGGCTCAGCTAGATTTTTTTTTTTTTGTAGCAAAATGCCAGCTTAAGCTGGAAATATTACAAATAAAAACTAAAAGGGCTTGGCTCACCACTGTACTATTTCCAAAATATACCAAGATATCAGTATAACCTAAATCCCTGCCTTAGCAGCACATTCACATTTATTCTGGCAGTCCTACAAGGTAAAATGACTCTTTACGAGATTCAAAACATGCGATTCTCTAGATGGAGGTGCCCTAAGGTGATGACTCCATATCTGAATATCAGACATCTTAATGAAACAATCCCATCTTATTCCCATATGTTATCACCTTTCCCAAGGTCCATCATACATTGTTAAGATGGAAGTGGAAAGCAGCTGTTGGCAAAAAAAAGCTATTTTTACTTTCTATTTCCCTGTGGGAGACTACCAGCATAAAGAGCATCCTTGGCTACCCATGACAGATGGCTTTAAGTCATCTGAACAACCGATCATCACTACAGCTCCCGCGAGAGCCAAGCTAATGCATGATGCAACATGGTCTCTCTTCCCTGGCTTCAGAAGAGGCATATTAATTCTAGCATGTATCTCTTCTGATGTACAGGGATCAGAGATGTTTGATGAATATGGGTGATTCATAGGTCTCAGGAAAGTTTGCAACCCAACAGAATAAAGAGTCAATGCAATTGAAGCACTACACAGTACCTGCGCATCTCAGAAAACTATTCCTAAGCCCATGTAACAAGCGTTACAGGGATAAAGCCAGCGTGGAGCTTGAGGACAATATTGTGAACACTCCTTCTTCCACTGCTCTTCACTAGAACTGAAACAAATAGTGAAAGCAAGAAAAAAACACAAATATTTTGTTGGAAAGACATCAGAGAGTTTATGACTATTTGGTTGTTATTTCACAGTCTCTGTCACTACATGTTTGTCCATTGAGTTTTAAACTTGGACTTCAGAATAAGTCTTCTCCTGATCAACAACCCTTTTAAAATCAGACAAAAGAGTTTGAATTTCTACTATTTCCAGACAAAAAAAAAAAAATATGCTGGAACAATATTACTTGAATGCATTTGATTAAAACCCCCTAATTTTCTTGAAACTATGATATGCTCATGCTATTCAGCCAGCAGAGAAAAGGATCAAAATCCATCAGATGAAAGATTTAATGCATATCTCAAACCTAAAAGTTTAAGAGGTTTTTTTTCTCAGAATTCCCATGAAAAGAACCTGTTAAATACAAACAACTTCCCATGGAGTTCCCAGACAGACTCATCACTTAAACATACATCTTCTTTCCTGGATTTTCCTTTAGCTAGCAAAATATGCTCAAGCCTTACAAAATCCACACGGAGAAGCGATGTGCATTTGTATGTCTTTGAACCTTCTACACTTTCCAAATGAGAAGATGTGCATTTAATTTATGTTCTTGATTTTGAGAGAGAATTTTTTAAGGGCCTAAAATAGCAGTGGTCCTGGTTGACTTCTGCCTGCCAAATCTGTGAATCACTCTCACTTCCAATGATAAAAATAGAAAAAGCAAGAGATTAAAAAATATCTCAGGAGATTCCAATTAGTCTCCAACATGTAAAGGTGTAGGAAAAGAGTTATTTTCAGAGGTGGCAGCTTAGCACTACCAATGCACTACATTCACTGTGACAATCAGTTCCTTTGCTCTAACACCTGCTTCATAGCTCAAAAAATAAAATAACATAACATAAAAGTGAATACAGCATAAGCAGCTCTAGCCCTAAATCCAGTTTTCAGTTAGATGCTTTTGCCATCTCAGCTGTGTTATTGCTATGATCTCTGTCTGCTGCTACAACTCGCTGCTCCTGGAAGCAGAGTCAGGCGCGTCCCACGCATCCACATCGTTGGCTGTGAGGGATTCATACCTGATGTCCCACAGCCCATCCACACTGGGAGATGAGGTTCACCACACTCCACCTTGCAATGTCAATGTCCCCCCTGGTTTTTGTAGTCATTGGAGAAAAATCTGTGCTTCTGGTGAATAATGCTATATCCACTTTAGGCATGTACCTTTAGATGAGACGCATGATGGTGTAGAAAAAGAGCAAATCTCTTTCTGTCTGTCTGCTGGAAAATCTCTTGTTCCTAAATTGATTGTCTTATGGTGGCATTATGCATCCACCATTGGACACGGCTGCAAGGACGAGTGGCATCGATGTGCCCATTCACACAGAAGGCCTAGTGTAAGGTTGGTGTTTCTAATCTACCAGGCTGACTTTTCTGAACACTCGTACTCTTTTGCTGGGGTTTCAGTGCCTTTCTGCTCTCTCTTGCTGTTGCAACAGGTACAGATGGTATGAAGGGGTATAGTTGGTTTTTCCAGTGTCTTCTTTGTGAAATCTCTTTTACTTTTAGACTACTCAAAGCAAGTAACTGCATAGAAATAATTTTTTTGGGGGAGGAATTTTTCTGCACTTTTGTACCTTGTAGGCAACAGGCAGTTTATACAAAACCTTTTTAGATTTTCTCCCTCGGGCACCTCAAATATATAAAATCAGCAGCCCAGAGCTCTGATTGCAGTGAAGTACAACTGACAGGAAAACACACCTGGCAACTCTCAAATGTTTTAAAAACATCTCTCCATATCGCTTCTCTCTTCACCAGATATTAGGTCTAGATTCAAAAACAATACCTCTTCTTTTGGAAGCTTAGACATGATCCAAGAAAGGTATTTGACATCTGGCCAGAAAAGCAGATATTTCTCTTTCCCTTATGAACTTGAAGCTGGTATGTGATACCATCGCACATCTTGTAATGCATGCAACAAACAATTGTTACAGCCTGCTGGGCATTATATTGATAAAATCTGCTTGTCCGCATCAAGATGTTCCAAACAGTTACTGTCTAGTAATTTTTTAAATGAAAATACAAATGTACATAGGAGAGATCTGAATTACCGCCTTAGCCTGAGATGTCATCAGCACCTGAGCACAGAGCCTCAGCTGAGCTCCAGGGCTGAACTCCTGAAGGGTCAAACTGAAGGCTTCAGGCTGAACCATGGCCCTTGGGGAGCCCCTGGGGTTGTAGTCATAGTTTAAATTTCAGGAGGCTGAAAGAAGCACAAGTCAAGGGAATATTTGCTGATCAAAGCCATAATCCCAATCACCTAACTACTCTTAAGTCTTTTAAGTAATAATATTCTTAAATTAATTTTGCCCTGAATCCAAATGGCAAAGGGATTATTTTCCTTTCTAGTGACTCTGGCAGATTCACATCTGCCTGCATGTGTGTAAATTTGCCTGGGGTAAGTGGTGTTGTACAGACTAGTCAGAAAGAGAAATTGTCAAAGCATCAGTCGACGGGGCTGAGTTTTGATTTATACGGCACAAGTGGACAGCTGCTGCTCCAGGAATGTAGGTGAGCTGCTTCAATAACACACCTTACCCCGTGGATTTGTAACACCCATAAACCATGCAACAATAATAATCAAAGAAAACAGCAACAAAATAATGAACCACTCAACACAAATTTCTTTCAGTAGTGTTGAAGATGTTTCTGCTACTTATAATAGCTGAAATAATTTCTGGTAACAACTCTAGTCCGTGTGCCGTCCCCCCACCCCCCCACACACATCTGTAATCATTTCCTCCCTCTGTCCTTTTCAAAGCTTTCTCTTTTAGAGCTTTTTGACAACAAAACCTCATTGGGGAACAACAGCAGTTTTTATTCATGGCAGCACTATGCTTTTGTTCCACTATTTTGAAAGAAATGTCAGGCTATAAAGTTCACCAGACCATGAAAGAGGAGATAACCAAGTTCCATTTAAATTTATACAGCCCTCATTTAGCGGTTTTATTGAAATATTTAGCTATATTTAAAAGTCTACATTTTTGTCCACCATAACTTCACTCTGGAGTGCCAGTACACACTGTAAACCATAAACTCCAAGTAGAACAATATATTTTGCCTGGTTAATTTCTGAGAAACAGAAATGTTTACTTCTACGTTTATTTCCCAGTTTAATGACTGCTATAGCTTTACTGACTTACATTTCAGCTTGCAAACAAGCGTAGGAGAGTGCATTATTCTCACATGTGCTATTTCAGGGCAAAATTGAGATGCAGGTTTCACAGGGTCCACGTTACAGAAGCGCACACAGTCCCTTGTCCCAGGATCCTGTCTGTTTAAAAAGTCAACTATCAGGAGGGAACACTGAGCAGAGAGAAAATCTCATTTACCCAGGGCTGCACAGCAAGCCAGCTGCAGAGGTAGAAGGATCACCTTTCCTGCTACTTCATTCATTATGCTAGACAACATTCCTGGATTTTTCCTTTTTTAAAATTCTGTCATATAAACAAGAAAAGGTCAGTAGGCAAGGTCTGCAGTTAGCGCATGATGTGTGAAAACAGACAGATTAAATTTTGCAATCCATAATAATCCTACTATGGCCTCCAGTAGCGCCCTCAGATACCTCCTGCAAAAAAACTCAACTTCTGAAAATATTGGAGGAGCCTCCTGATCTCTTTGAACTTAAACTACTTTGTTGCTTTCCAAAATTGGCAATGGGAGGCAACAAATATCACACAGAGTGTGGATAAAATCATAGTGCTAAATTAGATCCAAGTCCTGTGCTCACAGAAGTTCCTTGGAAACCTTATTTTGTCCTATAACCTGACTAACCTTATCTATACAAAGCTAAAAATGAGAAATGACAGCAATCAGCGTTACCATCACTAACCCGTTTGTGGTTCTAGCCCGAAAAGCCCAATCCAAATCCCACGACAGACAATGCAATAAATACACACTTGGCAAACACTACAACCATTGCGGTTAAGCACCGGCCACAATTGCTCCAGCTGCCCTCAGCCCTTGCACCCCAGGGGACCAACACTGTCTGTGGCA
The DNA here is from genome assembly GCA_013400615.1 of Syrrhaptes paradoxus. Lineage (NCBI taxonomy): Eukaryota > Metazoa > Chordata > Aves > Pterocliformes > Pteroclidae > Syrrhaptes > Syrrhaptes paradoxus. Next base: position 182,688 of record VZTO01021303.1, read on the forward strand.
GCACCTCATCTTTCGTGGCCATGTTCCTGCTGGCTGGATGTGTTCAACTGTTCACCAGGGAACTCCCAGAAACAGGCTTTATTCAGCATCAACAGCGATTGCAAAGGAGGCTGTGCGTTTGGAGGTTACAGGTCCATAACTGAAGTCACAGTGAGGTTAAATATATTTAAAATCTATTCTTTGTTAAACAGTGACTGACCATCTAAAAGCTGCCGCATTCAAATTCACGCAGTTGCTGCAGGTGCTTCTCTGGGAGACAGATCACTGACAAGAAAGGGACACAGGGAGCAAGCACGTGGTTTATAGCACAGAGAAGCAAAAAAAACCCTGCAAGTCTAGTGTGACCAGGGGATAACTCTGTTCTGATGGTGCCTCTGAGGAACACTGTTGTGCTCCCTCTCTGGCAGAGCATGGCAAGCACTTTGGTACAAGTTTGAAAACAACCATATGGCTTGAGCGTACTTTTGACTCCCTCATCATCAGCGAGTCTAAAAAACTTCTCTCGGAGAACAAACTAGTTCTGTGCAATAAAATCTTTTAAAATATTAATTTAAGCCCTAGGTAAAGAATCTTATGCTACAAATAAGCTGAACAATAAAATCCAGAGTTCAAGGAAAAAAAGTCATCTGTAAGAAGTAATAAAGTAAAAAAAAAATGACCAGCTCATCAGCTTAAAACAAGCAAGGCTGAGAAGCTAAAATGGTGACTGTAAGACAAAGAGCATTGCTCATTTTCAGCTACATGTGGCTGTGCCCAGGCAAGGGCAATGTTTACCATTTAATGTTTGACCTGGATAACAACACAGAAATTTTAAGTCTTTTTGATTTAGAAAATTTAGACATACTGAGATGTATCTTTGTGAAAGCTTTCCCTTGTTTTTATCTTAAAGACTTGATGCAACTTGGCTTAAAACACACAGCTTCTCTTTCCTGGAAGGTTAGGTCTACGAAAAAAATATTTTACAAAACAGTTGACAAACAGGAATTTACAGCAGTATTTGCTACAGATCTGGGCATGCACATACTATCCCTTTAACCAGTATCTTTTTTTCATGACTGAGGTGATGTACTGGTGAGAGAGGACTTTCCTACTGGCTGGGGAAGGAAGGGTGAATTCACAGAATCACAGAATCACAGAATGTTAGGGATGGGAAGGGACCTCGGAAGATCATCCAGTCCAATCCCCCTGCCGGAGCAGGAACACCCAGATCAGATCACACAGGAACGCATCCAGGCGGGCTTTGAATGTCTCCAGAGAAGGAGACTCCATGTAATTTCCTGCTTGAAATTCCCGGTATGAGCTTTACTAGTAAGACTCCAGGGGTCCCCTCAGGACTGCAATTCCCTCAGGGACCGTCACATCCCCCTCCCCTGAGCACCTGCCTAACCTGCTATTCCTCAACCTGTTGCACAGATAATCACTCGTACCCAAGTCCAGCTCTTTTTATTTGTCCTTGCAGACTTGGAAACTAGTTCTCCCACTCATCAAGATTTCTCTAAATGTTAAGCCTTCTTCATACAAGCCCTCATATTAGTATCACGTGCAGATTCAATGAACAGACTCTCTCTCTTTTGCTCCAGGCTGCTGAGAACATTGAGTAGTACCTGGGCAGCCCACTGGGGAACTCGCACATTACAGCCTTTCCATTCTGACAGTCAATCCTTTATAATTGTTCTCTGGGACTCATTTCACAATAAGTTTTGATGCCATTTAACTTTATTGTTATCAAACTGTATTTCTCTATCTTGCTTACAAGAACTCACAGGAGACAGAGTATCACAAAACCCGACGATATGCGACATCCTCTGTCTGCCTGTTATAGTAGGAAGTTAAACAGGTTTGAAGATCTGTTGTTCTGGGAATATCAATGTTGACTTTTACTCAAGTTCTTGTTGACTTTCATGTGCTTTGCAAATAGTTAATCTGTTCCCCTGTTCAAATAAAATATTTTGTAAGCATCTGGGAACACTGCAGAACTATGCACTGAATCACCTCAATTTCTACTGCGAGTATCAGAAAAAACAACTGACATGCACTCCAAAGGCATGAAATACCCAGCCTCAAAAAGAAAAGCTTTCCAGGTGCAGTCTGACACCCATCCTCTCCAGTCAGAGATAGCATAAATTCTTTGAATTTCCAATACAACATTGTTGATAATGAAACATCTTGCTATTACTGTTAATTCTCCCCATTCACACCTCTCATATTTTTATATGGTAATCCTCTCAGCCTCCCTCAGAATATTAACAATTTTCTTAGCAGTGAAGAACAGGAAAACCACAGAAGACTTTGTTTCATTATAATCAAATGAATGTCAGCTTCAAAAACCAGGGTGTATCTAGCTCTGCTAGTATAATCCTTCCCTCACTAAAACACTATGAGTTTGCCATTAAAAAAAAAAAAAGTTTATGATTGCCTGTGCTAACGCGTATTCTCTGGGCTGGTGCTCTTCACAAAGTGGGATTCTGTCATCCACAGGTATGCCTGGAGTATTAACAACTCCATCACTGAGAAAGCCACAGGGTAGTATTACAAATCACCATTTTCAGTCCAAGTAGATAATAGAGCATCATACAACATCGATGTTTTTGACATCGAGAAAGATTAGATCCTGTTGTTACAGTTACAGAGAAGAGCATCAGTGGCGACCAGAGGAAAGGAGATCCTAATGCACATGAACAGCAAAGCTGGCAAAGCGAAGGCTAAGAAGGTGATAGCAGCCAGAGGAAAATGCTGGCGTAGGAACAAAGGCCGATAACCTAGGCATTGAGACTGGACGCCTGAAACAGGGTTCTGACCAGCAGGATGGTATGGCTTTAGAAATAGTGACAGTGAAAAGAGGAAACAGCTTAGGATGGAGCTTAAGAAATCCGTTAACAGGGAGATGTGTGCAGCACGCCTGTAAAAGCAGGGGGCTGAAGCTGGTAACGGGAACGCTCGGTGTCCACATCCTCACATCTCTTTCTTTAGGATATACACTTGGCCTCCAAAGATTTACACTAATTTACACAAGCTTAAAATCCAGAACAAAAAGGTTTGTTATGAAGAAGAAAAGGTGTCATTTTTTATTTATGTTGACAACTTTGGCCAAATGCCCACGAACAGAATTACGGTTCTGTTAACCTCACTGAGTTTACAACAAATGCAAACGATGCTCTTTATGCTGAAACAGTTTCTTGACATTAGCTGGATATAGTAGTCACAACCAACCAGCTAAATGCCTGAACTCCTATTTTGCATACAACTATGCCTTAAATTATATCATACCGAATTTAATTGATTTGACAGCTATATCACTTGCTAATATTTTTACACTACAGCTACCACTGTACTCTGCCTTTGCTCATTACATTTAACATCTTTTATAAAACATTCACTACACACAAACAGCAGCTTTACCTCTTCATTACTCAGCACACATAGGATCTTTATAGCAGATACAAAAAAATTGCTTCAGAACAGATTAAGTGATGAAGAGAAAGCCACAGTAATACTAAATTCAAGAACAAGCTCACTCTTCACGTTATCTCTTTCATGGGCATTTTTTTTTCTAAATAGATTAAAAAAAACTAATGGAGATCAGATAAATTGGTTCCAGGTTTAGATGCAAAATTAGGTGACAAAGTTTTTGTTTTTAAATGCACATGTGTACATACGCATTGTACATCACCTTGGCAAAGACACCAGAGACGTTCTGCTTGTCCACTTGCCCATGACAACAGCAATGCTGAAAGCATTAATACTACGATACTTTAAAATAACACTTTCAACTCCAGCAAAACATAGTTTATCATTGTGTGAACAGGAGGCAGAGTATGTAACATCTTTGAATATATTTTCCTTTGCCATACAAATCATAACTGTGGAATAAAAGTCCAGCCCTCAGACACTATAGGGAGGAGATGAACTAAGAACCTGCATAAACATTATTTCTTCATTAAAACACAAAACAAATTGCTTTTTTTTTTGGGGGGGGGGACACATCCAAGCATCTGATTTGCCAATAAAGAGGAACCTGAGTCAACCAATGTCTCAGAGACACATAATCAACCTCAGTGGGTGTATTTCACTGAAATCAGAATTCTGGCTTCTTTTCCTTAGAAAGAAGACAAATTCTAATAAAATAATAAAATCAGAGAAAAAAAATTTCTTTCAGCAGTATTCTCCATCGAAAGAGTTAGCATTGCACTTATACAGACTGATGCTTAAAATTAACTTCAATGCAAGCCTAAAACTTTCTTTTCCAGCCATTTACAATTATTCTTTCTCAGCAGCAAAATACGAAGAATAATTAAAGGCTAGCAAACATTGCTTTAGATTTCAGTATGATTTAAATAAAATTAAGGTGCCAATCAATTTTCATTTTAGTGCAACTTAAAGGATTTGAACAAGGCTATATTGCCAATTAGTAGAGATGTGCCTACAAAGTATATCAGCTCATTTCCGAAATCCCCAGGCGCCTGGGAGGTGAAAAAGAAATACCACTATTCAATATATGCATTAAAGCAAGCACACTATTCAAGTGTGTCCCTGC